>CM031979.1:9641969-9856974 GCA_018804465.1 Populus tomentosa | reverse complement strand
CGATTGTTTACTGCAGCCATCCACATATCACCTAGAGATATCATAGTTTTGAGAGTAGCCAAGTTGCTCAATTTCCCAGCTCAACTTCGATGCAACTCTTTCATGACAGGGGACGTACTCCTGTGACATTCAACAAGTACATGATGACCAAAGTTTCAGTATTATCGCTTATATTTCCCACCAAGGAAAATACTAATATTAATCTCTTAAGAGAAAGATAAATAACCTAATGAAACGGGGAAAGTAGGTTTTTATATGTAACAGGAGTGTATAAGATCATGAATAGATCTTGTTTGCTGAAGTGAGATTAATTTGATGAATTTGAGCGGCCAAATCTTCCAAGCTTAGATATGGTTTCTTTAGCGTACCTCCAGTTTCTTCACCAACTCTTTTGCTGTTGGAGCGGATAAAATAATGTTGCGTGCACTGGGACTAACAAAACCCTCCTCCACAGCTTTGTCAATAAATGAGAGCAGAGAATTGTAGTACCCATCAACATTGAGCAGTCCAACCTTCACAATGTGGAAACAGGATGCATTGTTAGTTCTTTAAACCAAGATAAAGCAGCTAAGATGTTTCCAGCAGACAGTAAGCTGTAGGCATCACACCATGGTATCAGTTTTGTAAACATGGAAATTACCGGTTTGTCATGAATTCCAAGTTGAGCCCAGGTTATGACTTTCAAGTAACTCTTCCAGCGTTCCATTAACACTATATTTAAAAAACAAATAGATATTTGTAATCCAAATTAGAGCAATAATGATATTTTTGTTAAATATATTTATAGTGTAAATATATTTTTGTTACAATTTACTCTCCATATTAAATATTTGCAATAATGACTTCTAGGATCATCAGTACTCCATTTCTACATCTTGACCTTATCTTCTATGGATTTTGGAGTGGGGGGATTTGACAAGCATCCTGAACATGGTCTTCAATGCAGGGACATAATCTTCTGCCAACCCATGAAGGTCATGATAGCTCTCATCTTTTCATGTTAAGAGTGGATGTCTTTCATTTTTTGCTGTGGTTGTGATCTTGTGGTTGTGGAAATTCTACGACTAAAGGGAGTCCACATGAAAAGTAAATTGGCCATCATGTCCAAGCATGTCGCCCATTGCCCAGTATTTTAGATACACGATATTAGTGGCTGTGAAAGAGGTGGGCATCATTGCCTGTTAGGTGCAGGTGCAGGTGATAGTTGAGCATATATATATTTAGGTGAAGCGTGTTTATGTGTCCCTTGCCCTCAATATGCTGGGAAATAAATGGCACTGTAACATTTAGAGGCCACGGAACTACATTAGAGGAAAGGAGCATGTTAGCCACAGATGCAGACTTCCTTAGCAGCTCTTAATTTTTCAGTGTAAGAAGTTGATGGGTCAAAAACTTGGGTTTGAATTGTTGTTATGTAATCATGGGTATATGGGGGCTGTGATGGAAGATTCAAAAGGATGTGATAATCGAGGCTTTCACACTGTTGTTTCCACAGTATTACCAGATGATACCATTTATAGAAACAACATAAAACAGCAACTATAGCCTATATCTTCTGTTAAAAAAAGTAAAATCCTAGATCCTTGGCACCAAGTTAAGGTTTTTAATCTCTTTTGACAGCCAAGTTTCTCCTCACAATGTGTGTATATCCACTTATTTAGCGGCACGAGGATCTGACAACTTGTAAAGGAGGAACTTTAAACGTAATCAATAATCTAATGAGCATTAATTGTAGACATGCGTTTGCAGTGGTATAGTTAATTAGGGCAGTTTTTCATCTTTCTATTTCTTTTTTCGTGGAGGTGAGGTGGTAGTTTTTCTTGGATGGGAATGGACAGGCATCTGAGAGAGCAGACAAAGGAAAGTGCTATCAGGCATCCTCAGAACTCAGAGAATCAAATCATGAGACATGGCCAATCTGGCACTCTAAAATTAGTAAAATGGAAAAAGAAGCAACAGATGGTCTGTATGATTTCTTGGATTTTTTTCAAATTTTCGTGCAAGTGAGGATTTTGCAGGGTTCATACTAACCTGGTAAGGCAATAAAAGCATCAGAATGCTTGGCCATCTCTGCCTTCCTTTGATGCATATCTGCAACTGCCTTCACTTCCCCTACTGTTTCGCCAGTTAACTGAAAAAGGATACCACAGGCACAGTGAAGGAAAGTAAAAAGATCAAAAAAAAAACTGTGTGAGAGAGAGAGAGTGAAGTTTGGAGTGTTGTGCAGAGAAGCAATGATGAGTTTTTGCAGAAGTGGTGGGCTTGATTCATAGAGTTCAACTCACGCAAGTTCATAGCCAGTAATTCTTTAGCTTAAAAGAAAATGAAATTCAAATTTTAGAAGAATCCAAGCAGGAAAAACACAACTAGTAAACACTCCACCACAAACCAGAGATGGCAGTAGAAAGTAGAAACCAAAATTATATATGAAAAAGGTGTAGTGCTACGTGCCAGCTACCCAAGTATTCTGTGGATAAGGCTATCAAGTATTCATCAGAGGAACAGAAACCTTGAGAAACAAACAAAAATGACAAAAAAAAAAAAAAAACATAACAGCAACTAGCTGATAAAGGGAAGAGGGAAGTCCCCAGTAGATAAAAGAAAGTGTCGATAAAAGAAAGTAGCAAAAAGCGAGAGAAAAAAAACCAATAGAAAAGAAAATGAAAAGCCAAAACTCTATGTTACTCAAATCCAGTCAAAGGAAAAATAAGAGAAGAACAATAAAGTTGGAGGCTTTTTTTCTTTGGGAAAATAAAAAGAAAAGGTGGGAGACTCTTTTTTTTCTTTTCTTTTTTTCTTTCTGGGTATAGCAGACATACCTCTCGAGGCATGAGCGTCTTGGGAATAACTCTGCAGAGAGACAATAATATGACAAAAAAACAAAATATCATAACCCAAACCACTGATTTACTATCTTAATTCATCTCCGTGCTCTATTTTAATTCAAGAATTAGAGGACAAAACTTGAAGATGAAGGAACAGTTGATTACCCAATAACATGACGACCACCATCATGAACAGCTTGTGAAACCAAACCCATCAAACCTATGCTACCTCCTCCATAGACCAGATCAATGTTCCGTGAAACCTGCAAAATAACGGCAGCATAATCATATCTATCACCTCACCTCATGGAAACCAAATGATGGCCTTCTCAGGAAAGCTCTTAATGTGGGTACGTATGGGCTCAAACATACTCATGTAAATAATTATCGATGACCAAGTTTGACAGAAAAGAAAGAAAAAAAAAATGTTCTTGTCTGCACATCAAAGCAGAGCCGAGAAAGAAAGAACAAGAGGCAGAGTATGAGGAAAGTTTCCGGTTTTAGCAGAAGTAAATGTAGAGAGCCAAGTTACAAAAATGTAGGGAAAGAAAAAGGGTGGCACAAGGAATTTAAGAAACTTTCTTGTACTTTTTCTTGAATAAGCAACGAAAAGAAAATGCAAATCAATGGGCAGAGGCAAATAATAAAGAAGAAGTACCAATTCGTTGCCAAGGTCAATAGCAGCAACTTGATAGCTAGTCTTCTTGCCTTGACTACTCCCACAAAACACACAAATCCTCTTGAACTTGGACAGCATTGATTGCTGTTGCTGTAGAGTGGTCGTTGTCTCAACCATCTCCATTTCAATTTTGAAGATTGCTCACTATATATATGATGATGATGATGATGATGATGATGATTCTCTGTTATGTCGTTTTTGCTAACCTTTCTACTATTTAGTATTGTGTGTGTGTGGATGTGTCAAAGACTAAAAAGGAAGGAGGGAAGGAAGGAAGCAGAGAAAAACAGAGAACAAGGAGGAAATTAAAGAGACCGCCTTGGTATGGTTTCTTTCTTCTTGGTTTTGCTTGGTCGCTATTAATTTTGAGGGAGCACCTCTATTTGTTTATATAGAACGTTTACACACGTGACTCCACTTCACAGCATGCTTCCTCCTCCTCCTCCTCCCCCCTCCACTCACACACTCCTAGTTAATATTGTCAATTTGGCACACGTGGACCCCTTCTTTTCTTTCTTTTTTATGCATTAACGGTGTTTATCCTTCCATACCCATACACCCCTTCAAAATTAAATAATATAAATATTATATATAATAATAAATAAATAAATTTACTATACAGAAAACAAATGTAACTAGAATTTAATAATGGTATAAGATTAGACATAACATTAACACTCAAATGTTATGGTACGTACAATTAATGTTATAAATCCATAATATGTAAATAGATATAATATCCACGAGAAACTCAGGCTAACCTTTTATATTCAATATGGTCGAATAAAAAAATGAATTAATCAAGTTTATTATTTATAAAATATTAAAAATTGAGTTGGATATATATTTCATCTAATTATATCCAGAAACACCCCCTTTTTTATCCTTTCCAAAATTTATTATAAAAAAAGGCCATGCTTTTTCAAAATTCCACTTGTTCATACTGTTGTCTTTGGATATGGGTTTGGATTGATTGTTCGGATTCGATATATATGGGTTTGGATGTTTTCCGATCGGCTTTTCCATTTACTTTCTTCTGCACAAATATTTTTCTTGAGAAAGCCAAATATTGCCCATTGGACGCTTTAATTTTATTTTTTTTAACGTTGATATTTGAGTTAATTTATGTATATCTTGATTAATTTTATAAATTTTAAAATTAATTATCATATAAACCTCTAATAATTATCATATTAATAAAATTCAAATTCAACATCACAACAAAAAAAACACATTTTTTAATAACAAATTCTCATAATTGAACAGCCTATTAAATGATTTTTTTAAAACTATTTCTTTATTTGACGAGTGGCAGGTGAAAGTTTAATTAGAACCTCTAGCTGGGAATTAAGTCGATAATTTTAAATAGGAGGAACTGCCATTCTTGCCATCGCCCACCGCACATCAAGATGCAAGTTTTTTTTTCTAATCCAAAAGTTCTTCACCTTTTAAACCAGAAGCTTTTTAAGATGAAGACAGGCTCTCCTTTTTTCTAGATTAAGCCAGAAAAGAAAAGGGCCAAATACGGACATTCTAAGATGGGTGGATTTCTTTAATCCTGGTAAAAATGGGCACTTCTCTTAAGGTATTGAACACTAATATTGTACAACTACATTAATTAAATGAAGAAGAAGAGCAATTAGCAAGCTAGCATGGGTAAAATTCAGAAATATCAGATGATAGCATAGCATAGAGCATTGTGCGTTGATGATTGAAATTAAAACAAAAGTGGGTGATGGCCTCTCACCCTGTACCCTCCTCCGCCATCCCTTACTCGACACACTTGCCGAGTGCATAGGAAACATATTATTTTTATTCACGCACCTCCCTCCCCACCACCACCGCCACCTCGCCCCTCCGAGCAGCATGCATTTCTCACTAATTGCACTTGCCTCTTATCCACCTATCACGTCTCTCTCTCCCAAAGACCAAAAAGAAAAACCCCACAACTCTATACCATTTGCCCACTTGCTCGTTTCTTAATATTTTCTTCTATACGGTCCTTGCTTAATGAAGTTGCTGCCAGGATTGCAGGAACTGAACCATGCTATTAAACTAAGGTGTAATGCATTACTTTAACATCTCCAATCCCTAAATTAGCTTTTATGTAGCTAAAGCTAGCCCTTTTCTGCATATTATATCTACTGTTTTTCTTCCTTTTTTTTATCATCTGTCTACTTCCCGCTCACAGCCTCAGTCTAGAAATTATAAACTCATAATGCTATTCTTAATAGGGGACGATCGAGCATTTAATTTACTTGTTAACTAATTGTGTACCTCCTGCATGCTTGCATGCGCATTTGACCCATGTTTTTGTGTGTTAGTGAGTGTCCCTTGTGTACTATGTAAGTGCTGCTCGTGGATCTCTTCTTTATTGTAATGAATTAATCTTCTGGTTATACCATCTTACAAGGCAAACAAAAACTTCGGAATCATGCCTGCCTATGATCTACTATACTACGCAATTTTGGCAAACAAAGAGTGCAAGTATATAATTAATAATTATAATTCCATGACATTTTCTGAGGGATGATTAAAATATTATAATCTTATTAACTATTTGGGCTCCCATGAATTCCATAACCCTAGCTAGAATACCTGCTTTTGACTGGACACGAAAGATAAATTTAGTTTCGGTCTACAATCTAAAAAACAAATGCACGAATTTAATTTCTGAGAAGGATGAACCCCTCCGTCCATGAAATTGCTTTCCAAGTACAGGAAATCAAACTATGTAAACGACCTTTGAGCTTGAATTTCTGAAGAAGAAGAAAGGAAAGAGAGAAAGCAAGGGTGTCATATATATTATACTTGGCTAGTTGCAGATTCTTAACACATACCACGCAAGATATCATTATTTTCTATTAGCAACCCTTTGTTTTAATTTTCATAGGACTAAAATAGAAAGAATCGTATGAAGAAAGCCTGCAAGGGTTCTAACAAATTCAAGCGTCATTTTCGAGAATTAGCACGAGGAATTACTTGACTAAATATTATATATTTTACAAGGCCGTGTTACATCATGGGTCCACTCAAATTGTTTTTCAATGTAAATAAATATGTTAAGATGATGCAAGTATTTTTAAAAATAAAATTATGAAATTGATTGTATTTAATAAACTTGACTAGTTAAAATAATACAATTAAAAAAATGCAAAACAATAAATTAATAACCTGATAAAAAAAATTAACAATGTAAAAAAGATAAAAAAAACCCTCGACTCGAGCCCTTTCAGGTTAGCATGTTATTGTGACCAAATCATGATTTTAAGGTAACCCTAGTGAAAGCAAACTGAATAAAATTATAAAACTTAATTATCTAACAACTTAATGTTGAAGGGCAAAACTTTAAAAAAGTAATTAAAAAAACAATGAGAAAAAAATATCTAAGTCAACCTGGGGTAATTCTTGAACATTTACCATAAATTAAAGGTATCTTATATTATTAGGTATGTTATTATAAAACATGGTTTAGTTAAGGAGTTATTGATACTTCAAGTGCAAAATGATGATATAAAACCTTGATAAAAATACATTTTTAAGAATTAATCAATTACTTATATTACAAAAAAAAAAAACTTAAAACGCATAAAAAATTCATTGTGCTTCTGGACAGATATTATCATTCACCGTAATAATATAATTACCATTTTACCTTTTCAACAAAAAATCAATGGCTTTGGTGTTGGAAGCAAAATAATCTTTTTCTAAGGGTCTATTAGTCATTATAAGATTGATGGGTGACACTCTAGTTTTTTTACTTTTTAAATGTATAGTGTAATGCCTATATTACACTAAAAAGAATTTTATAAACAAAGGTTGAACAAGGGCAATTTAGTCTTTTATATTTTAAAGGCATATTGTAAAGACTATATTGCTCATAAAATGAAAAAAAAATGTTAAACATGCATCAAGGGGCTTTTTTGTATTTTCAAACAAGTTTTTTTTTCAATAAACAAGTTAATAAGGGGGTGATTTGGTCTTTTTGATAATATAAATATTAGTTTAAAAAGAAAAGTGATAGGTATTTGTAACATACGTACTAGCAAGTTGGTGACCCTCAAGCTCTTTAAGTAGGGATGCGGTGCCTTCCCATCACCAAACACCACCTTCTAAGGCATCGTTAAAAGCGTGTTGTTGTGATCTTTCTAGTGGTGTGACATGTGTACATAGTGGTGTGGTGGTTGTGTTCTGAGCTAATTTTTTATTTTATTTTATACTTTAATATTTGTATTGAGAATTGATATTCATGCTTCTTCTTTTTTTAATTTTTTTCTATAGGATTATCCAAATCTCGTGTTCATGATCGCAAGGTTAGCAAGTTAGCTCGAGTTCACTCAAAAAAAAATTTCATTGCTTTTTTTAATTATTATTTTTTGTTTCACCCTTTGTATTGAATTATTTGATAATTGATTTTCATAGTTTTATTTAATTTGATTTTATTAAACACAAGCGAGTCAATGAGCAAAATTATGAATATATCTATTTTTTGGTATTTTTATATACACTTACATCGCCTTACCATCTTTTTTTGACATTGGAAAACATATAGGCCAACCTACATCGTAGCGTGGCCCTATCTAGTAACTTGCTAGATTTTATGTGTTTCATAAGTCAAATCAACATTTTTATAATGATAAGCATGTGAGAGAAGGTTTTTAGAATAAATAAAATAATTGGTCATCACATTAGTTATGCTATCAATATTTAGAACTTGTAAAAGCAAAAACCGACAACTAAATAGAATAAATAAAAGTAGTAAAAGACTTGAGAAGAAAATAAAAAAGTGTTAACTAGACATAGTTTGATTAGCATGTAAGTGAATAGTCAAAGCATAAAATGATGAAACTTTAATAATCATGTAGTGTAAAAGTCAGATAAATTTGAGAGAGTTATAAATTAACAAGAGTTGTTTTGATATCAAAACAATGAAAAGATTCTTCACAATTGTTATAAGGTTGATATTTATAGAAAAATGATGATTATTTTTCATAGGTTATGTTATCCATGTTTGAATTGTTGGATTTTGAACAAATAATTTGGATTCTTTTAAACAATACTACTTCAATACATAATTAAATCACTTGATTAATTTTGGATACAAATCAATCATATACAAAACCAAAACATGTTATATATATTAGATGTTTTTGCCTTGTATTATTATTAATTTTTTAAATATAAGTTCAAGCAATTAGTCTCTTCCCGACTTGAAAAGAAATATTAAGACAGCCAAACATGATAAGAATAAAGTAAACAAAAAAAAACATTTTTTTTCCAAAAAGGATCTTATAATTAGAACCCTAATTTGTATTTTATTGTTGAATATTTTTTCTCTAATATACTATGTCTTTTTGAAAGTTTTACAACTCTTTAAATAAATTAGAAATTGAATTTTACAAAATTGAAAAATTGAAATCATAAATTAAATAGGAAAAACAACAACTTCTAGAAAGTTAAATAATGCTAACGGAATATTTCAGCATTTGAGGAAAATTACAGTATGAAACCATTAAAATAAAATTTCCAAAAGTCCAGGCGGAGAAGGAAAAGGTACATTTATAACTACACTTAGTTGAGCTCAATAAACCCCTAACCTTAGTTGGTAACTTATATATGATGTGCCTTTTTATAATCACCTCCTAAATTCACGACATGATCATCGACACTAGAACTTAATTTTGAACTTTTTCTTCTTTAATACAATTCAAAACTTTTATCAATATAATCAAATGAACTATTTAAATTTATACAAGAATTTTTTTAGTAGACATATATGATTTTACTTACCATTAATCACAAGTCTTTTATGTTAACTTGTTGCATATCAAGCACTTGATTGTAGCTCTTTACAACTAATGAAGCTTTTTATTTGGCATTTTCCACTCCAAGGATACCATATTTTCTCTTAGAGATTTACTTGTAACCCAACATCTTTTTTCTCTTGGGAGGTCGGATAAGCATCCAAGTCTAAAATTATAAAAATACTCCATCTTTTATGCATGATAACCAATCATCCATATTTTATGCATAACAACAAATTATTTACCAAAATCAACACTAGTAATGACATCTTTATACAAAGAAGGCTCACTAACATCTTATATATCTTTTGAAATAGAAAATGTATGGGCAATCAAATTAGCACCATAGGACTGAGTTAAAATTAGCATACCTTACTAGTATATTTTTGGTTCTTGTCTCCTTTCTCCTTTTCTTACAAAACCTATCAAAATCTGAAGAATAAGATTCCATACAATTGTTTGTCTTAAACCACTTCACCATTTTTTATGTTTACTTGTCAATCATATTTTTTTCATTATTTAAAAATCTTCAACACCTCATATATGTGCTTAAGAATATTATCTTAGGTTTTCATAGAGTAATCATCAATGAAAGTTAGCCAATACTTGACACCACCTTTAGCAAAAAAAAAAACCCTCTATAAGTCCTTCATAGATCATAATAAATACAATCCAAATTATCCATGGTTTCATGAACTGTAACACACATTTAAAACACTTTTGTTTACCCAATATGTACTACTAATAAAAATCTAATTAGCATGTACTCTAACCACATAACAACAAATTTCTTTTGCTCAATATACTAATTCTTCATTTTTTTATGTACCATAATCTCATATGTCATATTACAGATACATCCAAATCTGATGTGAAAGATAAGAAATGTGTATCAACCTCAATCATTATAGCACTTTACAACATATATAAGTTAATTAAAATTATTTTTTTTCTTTGTAGTAACAAGCTCACCTTTATTGACCCGTTTAACTTTATATTTAAATTAGCATCCATTATCAAGAACTACTAGAGAAACCAAATTCTTCTTTAAATCAAGAACATGTCTTAACACTAGTAAGTGTCCTAATTACTCTATCATGTATTATGATCCAAAAAATCTTAATTCCAATAACATTAAGAGGAGAATTATCATCCATTAAACACAACCCCATTACTAACAAATTTGTACTTGAAAAACTTCAAGAGCAATATAAAATGAACAACCCGTGTTTATTATCCAATTATTCTTCAAACTTGAATCATTAGATGTAGTAAGAACATAATCTGACATGTTAGAATTATCTTGAACAACATTAGCCTCAATTTTTTTTCTCATTTTCTCTTCTTCCTCTTGTCATGATCACCCTTATTAAAATTATGATTATTCTTCTTCCATTTACGACAATCGGCTCTAATATGCATATTTTTCTTAAAAATTAAGTTGAAAAGTAATAAAAAATAAAACCAAGTGGCACCTGGTTGAAACTTTGGAAACTGCTAGCAAAGTGCTGCACAGACAGTGATCAGAGGCACCATGAATGCCTGTGCAAAAGCCTAGCCCTCTAATTCACTTAGTTTGTCCGGTACCGTTTGTCCAGTGACGTTATTCGCTTCACCTCCCTCCCTCGACACGTGTCCCACGTCCACGGCCACGGCAACTAACAGTTTGGTCACTATAGATTTCGAATGTTCCGATTGTGTGGGCAACTCTCACTATCAAAATCCTAAATTTGTTTAGATGTTTAAAATGTCTTTTCCATATTATCATCTAATGGATGGATTTTATTTTTTTTTAGGTTAGAGAAAATTAAAGCAAATTAAAAGGAAAAAAAAAATAAAGAGAGAGGCTTTTGATCACTAATAAATTAACAAGTACTTTGCATATTGAAGTTTTTTAAAATAAAATAGGAACAAAAGTGGAACTTTCAAGACACTCAAGGATCCAAAATATAGTGTAACATTTCCTAGATTGAAGTCGCCTCCAATTTCTTCACCCGGATATTAATTTGTTTAAAATAATATTTTATTAAATTTATTTTGAAATTAATATATTAAAATGATTTAAAAAGCATAATAAAAAAAATATTTTTTTTTAAAAAAAAAACAGGATATGCTATTCCAACACCAACAACAACATGTCTTCCGCTACTCCATTGTGCTTCTAGACATTTTGCATCTTTTCGTTTTCTCAAATGTTTTTATAAAGTGATGCGTGTCTCTCCATGGTTCCATGAATAAAGGCAACCGTGTTTTTCTTTTTCTTTTTCTTTTTTTCCTTTTTTTTATTTGTAATTATATGTACATTTTGATTGCTTAATTAGCCGTCCAGTTTACAATGACCTCTAGAAAATAATATCCAAAGGACATAAGAATTCTAATCTTAAATTATAGGAACGAACCAGAATATCGAATGCTTTACTTGGGAGCCATACATCAATATCTTTATCTTTTGGGTAGAGTTTATTTTAGTGGTTTAATTAATTTTTCAAAGTGCCTTTTAAACTGTTTTTTTTTAAGACATAAAATTAATGTTTTTTAACATATTTTTTTTATAATTTTAATATATTGTTATCAAAATTAAAAATATGCTAAAATATTTTTGTAAAAACAGCATGAAAAAACATTTTAATTGTGTTTTGCTTTACATTAGAAGTCAATTGAAAGTGGATTAATATACTGTCATATATATGCGAGCCTAACCTTATCCTATAAATCCACATTTGGGAAACTATGATTTAGCCTATGAATAAATTATAAAGCTTTGCTCGACAAAGTCAACAATTATTGTATGGGGCATGTCCCCGTATCAATGTCCCCATGTGTCCATTAATTCTTCTCATTTCATCTTCATAATATTAACTCTCTTTTTTTTTTTAGAAATTAATTTTTTTTTTCAGGCTCCTTCAACCGTCAAGATCTCTACAATCCAGTCAAAATGCATTGCACGGCATCGGCATTGCTTAAATATCTTTCTTACTCGCTAAAAACAACCTTTCTTCATTTCATGAAAAAAATTATATATATATATATATATATATATATATATATATAAAATCAATCGTCAACTGTTTATGCAATTATTGTCCTTTGAAAATAAAACATGGTTTTACTATGAAAAAAAAATATAATCAAGGCAATTTCAAAAAGGATTGGTAACCTTAGGCTTATCAAATAATACCAATAATAATAAAACCCCATCTCAATCTTTTAGATCCCTTGAGAAGTAGTTTTGCATTCTACTTTAGGTTAATTATAACTTGAGCAACAGAAAAGCCATCTCAATCTCTCATTATGCTTTTAGAGTATATTTAAGAGTATAGTTATAATTGTTTTTTAAAATATTTTTTATTTATAAATATATTAAAATAAATTTTATTTTTAAAAAAATATTTTTATCAGAATAATCTAAATACACTAAAAAAATATTAATTTAAAATAAAAAAATTAATTTTTTTAAAAATATTTTTAAAATATAAAAATTAATAGATTTATTAGCAAAAAAGTTTGTTCAAATAATTCGGCTTTCTCTATCGTTTTGTTATATATATATATACACACACACTTGTTTGTTTATGAAAAAGAAACACCAGAAATTTCTCAGCAAAAGGTCATTTTGTCATTTCAAACAACCTCATGATGAGGATCCCTTTAACATTTCTTGTTTGTTGGCTGTGTATTGGAGGTTGTGTTTTAAATTGAGAAATTTCTGGTGTTTCTTTTTCATAAACAAACAAGTATATATATAATTTAAAAAAAAATTATTTTTAATATTAATATATTAAAATAATTTAAAAATACTAAAAATATAATTTTAAATAAAAAAAATTTAAACTTGGAACAAACATTGTTTTAGTTTCCATACCATATTCCAAACAGGCCTTTGAATCTAAAACTTTGTGAGTCGTTATATATCAATCAGAAATCTTCCTGGGAATTGCTGATCTATTTGATAGTTTGCCTTTCTGGACAAGATCTAAAAAACAAGATTGGTCACGTTTGGTTCCCTTCAGACAACCTTATAGGTGACAATCACCCTAGGCTAAAAGTAGGCTTTTAATGTTTTCGTTCTTGAATGTCTTGGTGGGCATCGATTGTTCACAATCAAGCGCGTAGCTCACTCCTAAATAAATACCGGATAATTTAGCTAAACTGATTAGATTATATATATTTTAAAAAATTATTAATTTCAGTTTTATAAATTTTTTAATATTATTAAAAATTCATATGAATATTAATTTTAGAACTTGTTAGATTAGATAAGATAAACACAAACTAGATCAGATATCTATACTCATTTTAATTAAAAAAAATACTGAAAATCAGAAATTCCTCTTTTCTGAAATTCAAAATAAAATCTTAAAAATTGCAATTGCCGACGGCTATTAAATCACCGAATTACACAACATTGACCGACTGGTATGACATTAATAACTATCGTAACCCTCTTACATTTGATCAAAAAAATAATAATAATAATAACTATCGTAACCCATCTCAAGATTATTTGTCAATTCGACGTAAATTCAGAAAAAGTAATATACAGACACTCTCTCGAAGGAAACATCCTAAGTTGTAAGTTGATTTTGATCGGGCTATACTTAACTCAAACAACATGAATATTACTCATTATTCTTGTTTCTTACCGGTGCCTAACAACTATTTGGGCAGTGGTTCGAGATCTCCGTTTAACATATACATATATATATATATATATATATATATAATTCTTTTTAACAAAATATTTCAACTATAAAATAAAAATAGTTTAAGTCACCACTCATTAGACATGTATAAAAAAAATAATAAAATATTTTAAAACATCTCGTTTATAATTTTGTCAAAACACTCGGCTAAATTGCCTGCCAAGGTGTCATTTTCATGGGTGTCATTTACTTATCATGCAATACATATTTATAGATACTTATTTGAGTGGAGAAGGTAAATTATCAACATTAAAGTTGAGATTTTTTTTTTTTTTTTTTTTTTTTTTGCAAGGAGTGGCTGGCATATTCTCCTAGGAAAAGGATGCTTTAATTTTTGCTGTGACAGGAGATGACAGGACACTCATTGTGATTGAATTTTTAGGCACCACAGTATTTGATGTGGTAGAGATGAACCCTACTACGGGTAATTACACGTGGAACCCATTGGGAGACAGAAGTTTTTGTTGTCAAGACTCGAGAGCAATTTGGAATACATAATCAATTTGTCACACCCTTGCTTGCATTTTCATTGCATTCCGTGTCCTTCACATTATTTTAGCTGTTCAGAAACAGTATTTTGAGGTCTTTTCTCCCCCTAATAACGTCAGCATGATGGCAAGTGTGTGTTTTTCCACACAGGCAGACGTTTATATACTGCTCCATGTACTGCTAATAACAAATAAAAAGTTTACATTATGAATTCTAATATAATTTATATTTCTATATATGCACGTCTTCTTTTTAAAAATCATATAAATCCTAACTAATTTGTAACACTTACCAATTTACTCTATAAAAGATTCATGTTTAAAATAAAATTTAATTTTCTAGTTAATCATGTAAACTTTTATCTCTATAATCAACTATTTTTTTTTAGTTAATTATGACTTTTAACCCTCATAATCAATCTTGATTTCTAATCTTTTGTTCGATCGCATTTTTTTTTTTTGTTGATTTTAGCTCTTTCTGAGCCTAGTTGATTTTATTATTATTGATTGGTTTTAGCTATCTTTTTTCTGTTTGATAATGAATGACTATAGTTCATATTCGGTCAATATATAAATGATTATTTTTAGTATGAAAAATGTCATTATATTCCTTTATTTCAGAGAAAATAAAGGAATAATCCTTGTTATCTTGATGTTAAAATTGACCGAATAAAGTCACAGTGAATGACATGATAAATAAGCGTTAGTGCCTAAAATATCAACCATGTTCTTATGTTAGACATGTCACCCAGTTAAATCATTTTAAGCAAAGTATGCTTTGCTATCTAGGCATGATGCTTAGAATTCCATAAATTGCAACATTTAACCCATAATTAATATCCAACTTGTTCATCTTTTCTATAAACCTCAATCCTTCTATAGCAAAAATCAAATATTCTCATAAAAAACAAACTAAGAACTTAAAGTTCTTCTTTTCTTTCATAGTGATGGTATCTTGAAGTTCTGGCCCTCCATGACCTAACATTACTGCTAAAAACTACATTGGTTTGTTGAATAAAATACAACCACACATTAGTGAGAAATAGAAATGCTAGAAGCTTTTTAACATGATTCAACCTCCTAGAATTTCCACTAAGCTAAAACAAGCATTGTTAGTTATCATTTTTATTTTCCATGTTTTTGTTCACGAACTTGACATTTTGCCATTTTTTTTCTTTAACAAGGAGATAATGAATATCACAAGCGTTTAAACATTATCGATGATCTACTCTTTTATCTTATTACAGTAACCAACAATGACACCTATGCAAAAATCTTTTTTTTAATTAGAACATTATGGTTGTCTTGATCTCATTAACCTTAGATAAAAATTAAATCTACATGGATAGGATCCTATCTTGTACTATCAAAACAAAAACCCCTGTAAGCCAAATGGAGATTGAAGCTAGATGAAGAGACTTTGGACTTATTTTACAAAAGAAATTTTTCATTAGTTGTTTTGCTATTACAATGAATATTTTTATTCAATTTCTACTTTTAACAACTATATGAATGCAACTAAAATTTTCTAATATAATGTTTTTTAGTGTGTTTAACATAAATGAAACCTAACTTTAATCATTATTTATATGTTAATTTTCTGAACAAAACTATTATTGTTGTTGTTGTTGTTGTTGTTGTTTTGCATAATTTTCTATAATTTTGAACAAAACTATTCATTTAACTTTATTAACTTATTGTACTTTAATCAACAACTAAAAATTTTTAAGTTACTAAGAATCATGACCAAAACCCTACGTCATAACATGAAAATAGCCTAATTGTCAAGTCCTAAGTAAAAATAGTAAAAAAAACTTCACATCCATGATTTCCAAATCAACCCCTTAGTTTCTTTAAAGTCTTATCTTTTATTGCACTTCTTATGCGAAGGTAGTACATCTTAAACATTGATTATTGATGAATGAAAAATGCATCCTTTTATCTTGATTTTCTAAGTGATATGAACCTTTATTAAAAACTCTAGTAATGATACATGAATCCTTTTAATTTAGGGATTATTTGCCAAAGTTTATATATTTATGGTCAATTAGTAGTATGTCCTTCCATACTAGATCACCTACTAAAAATTTATTTGATTGAATATGTTTGTTGTAGACTCTCTCAACCTTTTTTATATGTTACTAAGTGATCTAATGCAGTAAGTCTTATTTTATTCAAATTATCTAACCCTACTAGCATAGTAAATTGATGAACTGTTCCATCCAAATCATAATACACAACTTTTTTAAGTGACTAAATTGTAAGTCCATAGGCAACATAAAGTCATGGTCATAAGTTAAAGTAAAGGATAAAGTTTATAAGGCAATTTTATATGAAGTCTTATATATGATGATAGTGCCTCTAAAATTACATCATACCAAGCTTTAAGATTATTTCGAAGAAATCTTGTATGTTAAAGATTAAAGTTTTATTGATCAATTGTGCTTGTCCATTGACCTATAATAAAGAATAAAATAAATTATTTTTAATCCATACTCTCTAGTAAAGACCAATCCTTGGTCAATAATGGTCACAATTTATTAGTTTAGCAATTGATAAGGAATGGCTTCAACCCGCTTGGTAAAGTAATATGTAGCTATCAAGATGTAGTTATGTCATCTTAAGAAAAATAGGTGTTTTGACAACAATATCCATCACCTAAACTTTAAATATTTTGACAATTATATTAAGCTCTTTTGATGACACATTTTGGATTGGATAAAACTATAGCATGTTTGACACTCTTTGACATAACTAATGCATTGCTTAGTTATTCCTGACCAATAAAAGTCATGATTCATGAATAGCCATATCATCTTGATTCTAAATTGATAAGATCCATGGAGTCTTTTATGAACCTCCCTTATCACCAATAATGTTTCTTTTGTTTCTAAGTATTCAAGCAACACTCTAGTTTTATATATCATATACAATATATTTGTTATGAGAACATATTTGGTTATTTTTAATTTGAAATATCTTGAAACTTTATGTGAATAATCCTTCAAATAACCTTTGATTTCTAGTTCTTATATATATATATATATATATAACACTTAGTTTGATTGAGATATTTTGCCTACACTTGGCATAAAATCCTAGCAATAGTCTTGTTATCACTATCTTGTGCAATTTTTACTATAATATATGTACTACTTTGCTCATTATAATTACACATCTATTACATTTTAATAATAGTTAATTGATCAATAATCTTTACAAGGATGACGTCATAATGATTGAAGTCCATTTTATACCATGATCTATATTAAGCCAAGTCATTGGCTTTTGTATTGTTTCCTTTAATTAAAAAAATTAAAAAAATGAATTAGAAATGCTTTTGATAAGGTTCTTGACCACTATATGATATGAAGTTAGTATATGATGTTCAAACTTACATTCACCAGCTAACTATAAAGTAACAATACCAGATCTGTTTGAAAATTATATGGTAAATTTATACTTATATAAGTTGGTTTAGACTTTCCTTTGATCCCTAAACTTTAACATGTCCATCATCCATCTTGGGTGGTGCTAGATGAAGACTTGTTATATCAGACATGATTAATCAATAATCTTGATCTAGTTCTATTAAACAAATTTTATTCTTGTGTCCAATATGTTTATAAGCTTTATCAAAAGCCTTAAAACATGCAAATAAGTCTTGGTGACTCATTTATTCCCAAGTTTTAAATTCATGGTTAATATCTTCTAGTTATAAGTTATTTAGCCTAGCAAAGTTTGCTATTAGTCATCTTATTTATAGTTTTCTTACTAACAAAAAGTTTCATTGGACAACTAATATTATCTACACCCTGGGATTAGACTTAGCCAACATCATCACTATATAACCATGAATCTATCGTCTATAATTTTACCATAAATGGTTTGTCATATGTTTTAACCATCTTAGTTGACTTATCTAGTAGCCAAAACATAGATATTTGATATAAAGATGATGGCACACATATGTTAACATATATCCAATATTTTTTAAGTGAAATGTTGTAGTTTATTTTTCTTTAACCACAAATATAACTCTACTAGATGTCTTAGATCCAACTATTAGATAAACCTATAATAGTTATGTAGTAACTTTAACACTACTTATGAAATTTGACATCCCTACCTTAAAACAAAATATGTCAATATTTTTTTTAACCAATATTTTTTTACCAAAGTTAAAGGTATTATGTTAAGTGTTACACCATTATTGACCAAAACCCTTTCCACTAGTAACCTATTCAAATTTACAATTGCATATAGGATGTTAAGGTGGTAACTTATGATCAATATTAGCTTTGGAAATGTCAAATTTAGTCATTGGTAGACAACTAGCTTTTGATTTGTTGATCTCTTCAATTTCTATCTTTTTCTCTATTATTCATTACAATCACTGCCAAGATAAAATAATTGACCAAATTAATGAGGAATAGAAAACCATAATTTTTTAATTTGGCATCATCATGGTTTCTTAACTTTGTTTTAAAAGGTAATTTTAATTTATATGCTTCTATTATTATTTTTTTTATTCACTAACTTCTTCCTTTTTAAGATGTGCATTATCATCAAGGAGAATATCAATTCTTTTTTTCTATCATGTCTTCATCTAAGAAATCATCAACATCAACTAAAAAGTTGTTTTCTTTTTTAAATTGTTATTTTTTATTGATGGAGATATTTATTGAAGCTAGTTTAGGCTATATGAAAGCAATTTATTTTATTAATTAGGTGCTGTTGTTGTTAGGTTTATCAACTATCACCTTGTTTGCAACATGTTGTGGCTATTTTTTCATTGTATGTTTTTCTTAGTTTATTAAGAGTAATGTCCCTTTTTGATTGTTTATGAATACTTAAGGATACCTTCTTATCTTATTCTTTAACTAATTTAGACCAATATTGTACTTCTTTTTTTCTTTGCATACGTTCATCAACTATTACAATAATATATTGGGTAACTTTGTTTTGTTGGTGTTTTGGGTTAATTTTTTATTTATTCCTATTATTTGCTTTAACATTAGTTTTTTTTCCATATATGGTTGGTTGTTTTTACATATTTTTATACTATATTTATGATAACCTCAGTAAACGATCAGTTGGGATGGGGAAAGATGACATGAAGATAAAAATGAGTATTGCATTGTCAACTCATTTTCATTCCTAAACTTTATGGATTAGGTCATAAAAACCTTATTTTTATTATATTTACTTGTCATGTGTTCTGAGATTATACTACATCTTTTAATATAATGTGTCATTGTTTCTTGGTCTCATTATTGTTTTGAAATCAAGAGATGTTTATTTGAAAATAATTTTTGGCTTTTAAAACATGATTAGATGAGTATAATAGCAAGTTCTTAGACATGCCATGCGAATCCTAGAGGGCAATACCTCTTTTTGAAACTCAAAATATCCTTTTGCACTAAAAATAAACCATAAAAGGTGAAGTCTTGCTTCAAACCTTATTTTTTTTACTCTTAAAATTACCTTTTTCATGTCCAAAAAAGCTTACAAAGAAATATCTTGCTTAAAATAAGCACAAAAATCTTTCTATACATTTTTTATATCTTAAGTTGCTTTTATATACTATATTTGCTAACATTTTTTTAATATCGAGCATTGTATGTAATGGTGTAAATATATGAATATTTAGTTCCTATGAATCATTTTTTGATATTTCACTACATCCCTTCAAGAATTCACTTAATGCATTATTTATATATTATAGGTACAATACACAAAATTGATTATAACCACCTCACAACATCATCTGATCAATAAAAGAAAAGGTTTAGGGTGTGCTAAAAGCATAGAAGTACCAAGATATCCATTAAAAGCTGGTAGAGGTAATAGTGTTGAGAAATATGGAAAATGGAAAAGCATAAGAGATTGTAAAGGGATATTAGGGTTTTGTCCAACTGCAATTATATACTATTGTGATAAATTAGATGACTAAGAGTCATGTCATGACACACTTCTATTAGTATTTATTATGATAAAGGATTGATAGGCTCTTTACGATCAAGATAATAGCCTTTATCTATTTCATGTACTAATTGATCATCAATCATTGTAGCAATAATCTTGCAAGTAATTGTTTTTAGATGACATGATTATTGATCAAGTTATCCCATTAGGCATGTCAATTTATCAATCAAACATATAATCATGATGATCGATCAAATATCAAGTTGTTGATCGACCATTGACTTCTTGATCATATATGTTATTTTTTATTTATTTCTTCCTTCAGTAAGGAAAAAATACAATTACAAACTGAATCCTGAGTAGAGGTAGATAATAATATAGCAAATCAAATAAATTGTATGTGTTTACTTTTAAATCTTAATAGGCTCATTAATCATGAGTTACACCAAACAAATAAATAATATGAAAAAAAAATAAGGTAGTAAAGGTAGAGTAAAATTTTAAAGGAAAGTAATAAAAGAAAGAGATAAATAGATAAAAGATTTGAGAATAAAATGGCATACATGGGGCTGACCATTATTTTTAATAACTGGATGATCTTTTTATATTATTGCAAAGTTTGAGTTTCACATAAACTTCTAATCCTATACATATTGTTTATAACGAAGAAAGAGTTATATTATGAATTCTAATACAATTTGAATTTCTATACGCGCACATCTCCTTTTTAGAAGTAATATGAATCCTAACTAATCTATAATAATTTTCAGTTTACTTTGTTAAGACTCTTGTTCAAAATAGAATTTGGTCTTCAATTTAAATATGTGAGCTCATATCTCTTGGTCGTTTGCCTTTTCCTATTCGAATCTTACCTGGTTGATTTGGACTTTTTCTAAGCCTGGTCGATTTTATTATTGTTAATCAATTTTAACCTTTTTTTTCTTAATTTGATAGTGAACAATTATTCATCTTATTCTTTTTACATGTGAGTATTTATTTTTAGAATAAAGACACTCATTTAAAATTAAAAATCAATTGGTGTTTGACTTATATTATTACTAGCTAGCTAAAATCTGACCTATACTTTTTCATATAGAAAACGGTGTTTTTGAGGAGCACTAGTTATTAACAGCAGTTAATCCAGGATTGAAGACATGAGGGGTAAATTTGATTTTTGTTTATAGCAGTAGAGGGTATTATTTAAACAAATTATAGTAGTAGTAGTAATAGTATTATTATTTTAGGGATGAAATGAATAGGATTTTTTTAGGTAATAAACTAAAACGTTTTTAAGAAAATAAACTACATGCATCACTTTTAAAAGAAGAATGGCCGGGAGGTAATTTTCCATTTATAGGAGAATAAAATATGTTAGACAAAATATCTTTCTATAGAAAAGGACAAGTACTCCTTGATCTTAATGTTGAAAACTCCATACATGGACGATTGTACTTGCAACTCCTTTGATGGAGGATGGCTAACTTGTCCATGAGCCTTTCCTAACTTGAGTTTCATAATGTAGCTAGATTTTCCTGGGCTTAGATGCTTGTGAATTTAGCTTCCTACACAAAAAAAGGGTGGGGAGGGGAAGCTTTTGTCAGGCTTGTGTTGGACCTTTTCTGCACAAGTCATTTTAGATTCAATAAATTTATTTCTTTATCATTCAATCCAACACGGTTGACAAAAAGCCTAACTTTAAGGGGTTTGACTATTGGCTAAAGTTGGTGGTCCTTTGCTTTTAAAACCCGTTTTAGACTGAAAATGGAAAGTAGCTTTAGTCCCATGATAAGTTTTTGTGCATGGAAATATTGGTTTACACTCCAAGGATTAAGCTAGCTGCTGCCCTTTGGTTCTGTTTTTTCTAAAATAATTTCACCTCAATCCTTGCAAATTGTATAGAAAGGGCTACCTCTATTCTTTGGTGTCTAAGATAACAAGAGCAGCAAGACAGAGAGTCTCGTTTTTTCACATGTAGAGAGGAGCGCTAGCGCACTGTATTTGATCAAAAGCCTTGGTTCAGTAAAATTCAAAAGCTAAAGCTTCCATAAAATAGAATAGTTGTCGATTTAGAGGGACTTTATTGCATGCATATAAAGGGAAAGCTCTACTGTTAATCATTAAAGATTTGGAACGGCTTGATGCATGAATTCAGAGTTTCCAAGTTCCGAACCAGTCCAATTACGCTATAAAGGACATATAGTCGTCGTTTCTTTTTGACTGCATCCATTTGTTTTCTCCATGAACACAAGAGCATGCAGGCAAATGTATTTTTCTTTATGACCAAGACACACCAAAATCCAAATCATCACCGACAATGAAAAGCTAGCTAGGTTACATAACGAAAACTATGGCAGTCGGCACGCTTAATTCTAAAATCATGGCTTTTTTTGGCTGGGTTATTAATTAATGAAAGATAGTTTCCCATGAAGTTGTTTCAAATCGTTGTCACTGTACAATGCGTGTGTCCAGATTTAATACATGCATGCACCAAAATTATTTCATTTGATTTAGCCCTGCTCCGACAATATAAAAAATTTGAGGTGATTACGGTGTGGAAAAACACGCAACAAGCACAGGAAGGTCCTTGATTGCTTTTTTTGTAATTTTGAAGTGATATGTAGAACTTTTTTTCATTAGTTGCATTAAAGTGGTTAGTTAGCCAGCAGAGGTTATCTGCTGTTGTCCCCGGAGCTTAAACTTGAAGTGCTTGTGCAAAATTCATGCTTGGAGTTGAAATAGTAAAAATTAATTTGGACGAACTTGAGCTTGTTTAATTGGTACTGTATATTTTCTTTTTGATAATTAAATGGCTGGTATGTATATATGGTGATGAAGTCAAAAAAAAAAAAAATTAACCGAATGCAATGGGCTTAGGATAATATTTTTATTACATTAGGTTGAGTAGTTTCCTGAACTCTTGTAAAATACTTTCCCTGCAAGAATAAGGAACCCTTTGATTTTTAAGTTAGCAAATTGTAAAAGGGAAAAATATATAACAAAGAGAATGAGAGCGTAGAGAATATATATATATATATAGACACACACACACGCAAATATTGTGTGCAGTTGTGTGTTCTACCCCTCTCTTTTTTGTTACCTAATGACTTGAAGTGTTTATACACCTAGGTCACATGAAATTATATTGTAGAGCATGGAGTTGCAGACATATCGTGTGGATTAATCATGAAGAACAATTACTTATACCAAGCAGGTAAAGTTGTTTATGTGCTATATGGAAGGATAGCCGATGCGACCATTGGTGAGAAAGATAAGCTATCATTAGCGAGACAAATATGCGCTCGCAAGTGATTACACAATGTTGTACTACAAAGGTGGCACGCTATACTTATAAGGCTTGCACTTTACTCACAAGGCATGCATGGTGTCATGTAGACAAGTGTGCCCATAACTTCTGCAAAGATACAGGTGGTTGCCCAATGAGTATGTTAGGAGTTATATGAGGTCGAAGCCCTAAGAACTTGACCAGATAGCTCTAAGTGTTCGAGGCCCACCAAACATGATTATATAGCTTTCTATATGGTATGTTCTTTTAGGCTGAGGCCTACCAAACTTGACTGAATATTTTTTGTCTGGTATAGGTGTCTAAACCTTGTTATTTGGGTTGACCATATAGCTTGCTTGCTTTCTGTCTAGTATACTTAGACATCAATTCTAACCAAACACCTCCCTCCCTCCCCCCCCCCCCCTCTCTCTCTCTCTCTCTCTCTTAATGGTGTTATCATTTTCCATATGGTCTTTTTATGAATTTTTATATTTGAAAGATTTGACCGATAAAGGAAAAAAAACATTTGTTATGTTACTATAACTCATGATCATGAATTATATTGTCTACTTCCATTTGTATGTTTTTTCATACCACGACTTTGTACTTTTTTGTATACACTTCCATCTCTGACTTTATTTTGTTTGGCAAATATTTTATATTCGCATGCTTTTTATGACTTCACTATTGTTTTTATTAATAAGTCACTAAGAGAAAAACTTGGAGAATTTTCAAAGACTTTTTGTTACCACAAGTAGTTTTGACTTTTGAGCCAAATAGAAAGTGTACCTAGGATGGAGAACATTTTTTTATCATAAAAGTTAAGTCATGGTAAAGATCTTGAAAATGACAATAAAGAAACTTCCATCATAAACATTTAAGGAGTTTATTATGTAGAGACATGAAGATTTTGTTCGAGACATGGAGATTTTTCAAAAGATATGGAGACAATGTTTAAAGATATGAGGATAAGCAATACCATGAAAAAAAAACATATAAAGGCTCTTTAGAGAAACAACATTGTTTTTTCACTGAAAAGTTCAAAATATTTTTTGATAAGTAAATGGAGATATAATATCCAAAAACTATTTGATCTCAGACAATGTGTTATGGCATGCATTTACCTTTTTTCCTTTTTGTTCAAATTGCCTTTTCTTTTTTATATTCTGTTGGAGGTAACCTCTAGCAATTAATCTTTAATCTCTTTTTTTAAGGTATAACAATCATTGGTATATTACTCATTATCATGATGAAAAATACAACATTTATTAGGGTTTTTCATGTTTGAATCATTCTTTATAGGATGGGATATTGCATATATGTTTTTTATTTAATGGTAGTCAATACCTTAATATGTGTGGTAGTGATAAGATATGTGCTAATGAGTTTAAAGAACATTAGTCGATCACAAAAGGATCTTTTTATGTTCCTTATAGATGCCTTATTATTGCTAAAAGACCAATGACACTTAAGAGATTATGTTCTATGTTGTCAGAACTGAGAATATCCTTGCCTAGTCACATTCGATTCTTCTACTTGAATATGATTTTCAATTGTCTATTTTATTTTAAGAAGAGTCCAATCAGGAATAATGCATAGTTGTTCCCATATAGAATGGTTTTAGACTCTAATAATTAGAGCTTCAATGGAAAGGGCTTCAAGTTAACTTTTAACATTAAGAATTACCTCGTTAAACATTTAAAGACATGCCTTGGTGCTTTCATCTTCTTATTATATGATAGAAAATATTTTAGTTCTGTTTTTTTTTAGTTGGTATGCTTGTATTAAAGTAGGAGATGAGTCTGATGCGGTGATCACAAAAGTCAATGATGGAGCTAGGCTTTAGATTATGGTATCATGCCCAAACATATTTGTATTGTATTGTAGGAAGGACTTTACATATAATATTGATGTATTTTTGTTACAAGCTCCAAAATACTTTGCACATTATGCATATGTTCCTTAGAGTTTATAAGTCCATTGTAGTTGTCTAAGTTTTCCTTATAGATACACAATATTAGAAGTGATAGGTGTGCAACATCCGATAGTATAGTAGAGAATATCCCAATTTGGTTATGGTGATATTCATTCTTAAAAGCTTGTATCATTATCAACTTCATCTCGCGTTGGGGTCCTTTTTATGAGTACATAATTGAGATTCAAAAGGAGTTATATATGGTGGTAGCCACATTTATGGCTAAGACTTGTTAAGCCTCTTTCACTTTTTGAACATTTAATTTAAAAGCGTTCTTTATGGTGAAAGAAACTACTCTTGAGGATTAGAGCACGAGTCTTCTCACACCTGCTATTTTGTTCAATGTTTTGCCATATCCTTTGATAAATTGGAGTTGTCTACATGTACTTAGTGGTATGTGTAGAGAAGCTAGTTATTGTATCACACATTGAAGGAATGATAAAGTTTGAAGATATTATTATGTATTATTATGTAGTTAAAACAACTTCAGTTAGCACTTTTATTTGATGGTTGATTTGTTAAAGATTTGGAGGAGCTAGTGTACCTATGGTGGAGAGGTTCATTATTCTCCTATCTTTTGGTATTTTTAAATCATAAGTCGTGAATAGAACTCTTAGAAATGTATAAAACAAGAGTGAACTAGCTTTTGTTTAGTTTTAATAGACGGTGTCATTGATAAAGTAAAAAAAAAAAAAAACCTTCAAATTGAGTCGGGCCTTTCCATGACTAGTGTAATGAGCTTTAGAGAAAATTTTATTAAGTTGGGCTGGGCTAGTTCCTAAACTCCTACAAAACACGTCACCTATTAGGATAAGAAACTCTCTTATGCTTAAGTTAGTAAATTGTAGGAGAAAAAATATATAATAAAAAGAACAAGAGGGTGGAAAAGTAAATGTGTGAATATTATGTATGGTTATATGTTATGTCCCCTTTTTTTATTGCTTGGTGAACTAAGGTATTTATGCGCCTTGATCACATAAAATTAACAGATAAAACATAGATTTGTAGACATACTATATGGAGTAATCATAGAAAATAATTACATATACCACTCAAGTAAAGCTATCTAGGCATCATATAGATGGGAAGGCACCATGATCATTAGTGATAAAAATAGGAATTCATTTACGAGACAAATACGTGCTCATAGGTGATTGTATGGTATTGTACTGAAAAGATAGCATGCCTTACTAATAAAAGGTATGTGGCGCCGAACTGACAAGTGCACCTATAACTTCTACAGAGGCGCTAGTGATTGCACGGCTAGCATGCTCGCGGTTATATTGGGTTAAAGCCTACAGGCTTGACCAAACAATTCTAACTATTTAGGTAAGGCTCAACAAACTTGATTAGATAGTTTTATTTCCTGGTATGGTGTATGGGCTAAGGCCCACC
Organism: Populus tomentosa; assembly: GCA_018804465.1. Classification (NCBI taxonomy): domain Eukaryota; kingdom Viridiplantae; phylum Streptophyta; class Magnoliopsida; order Malpighiales; family Salicaceae; genus Populus; species Populus tomentosa. The sequence continues at coordinate 9,829,894 of CM031979.1, read as the reverse complement.
AAACAACTTTTAGTTTGGTTTGTCTTTTGGGTCAAGGCCATTAAACCTAGTTGTTCAATTGGGTTTAATGGGACTAGACAACTTGCTTAGTATCTAGTCTAGTATCTTTGTATCTCTGTATTTTTTAAAAAAATAGTATTATTATATGTATTTTAATGTTATATGAAAGAAGTTTATAATGCATATGAGAAAGCCATTTCACAAGAATTTGTGCTTTTAGTGGTGGATCAAAAAAATATGAATATATAAAAGAAAAATTGAGGTTTTTTAGAATTAGCTCATTAAAAAAAATGGGAAAATAACATAATCTAGAAAAAAAAATTAAAACATAACATAATTTATAAAGTCGCAGATGACATTTACGACTCGTTAGTCGCATGTGTCACTGGTTACTCAATCAAATTGTAAAATGGCCCGACTCAAATTACAATAAAAAAAGAGGAGAGAGAAAAGAAAAAAGAAATAAATAAACCCTGAAAGCATATCGAAACTCAAATGAAGACACCACTAAAATCGTTAGAAAGATCTCCTCGAGATAAATCTAATGACACTAAAAAAAGTCATTAATGGTGATCGAAGTAAGCACCACAAACTGCTCAAAGATGTCAGTGGCTCACTTTTCTTTGGACAGTTTTTATGGCCCACTCTGATCATTTTTGGAGGCCTTTCTTTGTGTCATTAAATTCATCTTATCAAAATCTTTTTGATGATATTGGTGGTGTCATGATTGAAGTTTTGTTGTGTCTCTAAGGTCTTTTTTTTTTTTTTTCTCTTTCTCTTCGTTGTAATTTGTGAAGTGGGATGATAAATTAAAAAAATAAAAAAAGAAAGAAAGAAAAAAGAGATTTCATAGCACATTTAAGCTCTGATGACAACACCACCAATATCATATAAAAGATCTTGATAAGATAAATCCGACAATAGTAAAGGAGGCCACCAAAAGTAACCATCTTAGGCCATATAAGCTATCTAAAAGTGGTTGGTGGCTCATTTGCCTTTGAACGGATCGTGTAATTCACTTTGGTTACTGTTGGTGACCTTTCATTGTATTGTTAGATTGATCCCATCAAGATCTTTACGACGGTATTTGTGATGTTATCATTAGAGTTTTAGTGTGTGTATATTGGGTCTATTTCTTTTCATTTTTTCTTTCTTTTTTTGTTTATCATATCTCATTTTTATTTATTGTAATTTATATCAAACTATTTTACACATCCGACTCATGAGTAGCAGGTGTCATCTATTACTTTATAAATTTATAATATTTTTCTAAATGTTTTTTAAATTATGATATATCTTTTTAAATAATATCCAAAAACACTCAAAAATTAGAAAACAGTTCCAACAGATTCCATGACCCCACCTGTGCTCACTCACACTGCATGACGGTACAACGTTTCTTAATAGTATCTGGCCGTTAATACAGTTAAGTGATCAAGTCACACAAAATACCTTTCCATCTTTATCTCCAGGGAAGGAAAAAAAAAAAGTGATCGTCAAACAATATAGCCTCATTTTAACTAGAATTATTGGATAGCAACAGTAGTTAATTGTGGATACATAATCGATATCAATCATATTTCTCATAAGAGCAACAATTCAAAATAAATGTTATACAAAAATTAAACGACACCAATGATCGTGTGTTAATAAGACTTTTTTTTAAAAAAATGATAAGATTTTTAAAGTATTTTTTTTTAAATCAATTTGTATGATAAATTAGTTAATTACCCGCACATTGTGTGATTTGCTATTAAAAAATATATTATTTAATTATTATTATTGTTTATAAAATATGAAGTAAAAAATAAACGCCGTAGAGTAAACAAATCTAAATATAAACTAAAAAAATATATAATATGATTTGAAACGTAAATACCTTAGGGATTTTAAAAGTGTTATGGAATTAATAATAGTATGTTTCTATTTGTCTATAAAGACTGTTAAAAACTATACTTTTATTGAGATTGGACAATATATGAAGTCAAATTTCTTATATAAACTTATATTTTCTATCTAGTTTTTTCATGTAAAATATTTTATAAGAAATATTGTTATGATTTTAATATGTTTATTTTCCGTAAAATGTGGAAAAAATTTGTCAATATAAAATATTTTACAAGAAAGTAATTTTCTAATTATAAATATGATGAACAGTCAAATATAAAATATAATATACATGATCTTAAAACTTCATTTATTTTCATTTTCAGATAATTATATAAAGAAAATGTACCTTGATCCACAACACCTTTTTGAAATAATAAACCCTAAATGTACATTGATGAAAGAAAATGGTATTTTTCTTCAGATCATCAATTATCAAGTCAACCAATAAAATGTATAATTGTAGGGTAAAGACAAGACCAATTTTCATAATATAATTCTTATATCACATATTCATCAAATATACAATTATTAAATAGATATCTATTTCTCAAAATTAATCAATAGTATTTTAGCATCAATATATTTATTAAACCATGAAAAAATATAATGTCAAAAAATATTACTCGATTAGTAACCCATTTAAAATATCATTTAACTATTTCAATTGTCATCGTAGTACCACTAACTTCATCGCCACTACCACTACCTTCTTATCACTCCATAATTACCATCACCTTCAACATTGCTACTGCTTCATCATCATCGTTATCACCACCTTTACTTACATCCCACCCTCACTCACATCAAAACTGCTACCATCATTATTTTAAACCCCAAACTAGCTCGAGGGTTAGCTAAGGATTTGACTGATCCAAGACTTGAATTGGTCTGATTTGAAAAAAATAAAAAAAATAAAAAACTCAGTTGATTTGATCAAAAATTCGAGTTGACTCATGATCAATTTAGTCAAAACTCAACTATCAATTCATTTACTCCTTAATAAAAAAAAATTACCAAAATAACATTGTATTGATTTTTTAAAAAAAAAAATCAACTCTCCTAACTTATATCCCCAATTAAGTTTTAATTTTATAACTATCATAATAATCACCACCACTCCATCAAAGATGCGGGGCATCTAGTTGAAGAAAATATAGACCTAGTCAATAAAGAGAAGCCAAAAAAAAAAAAAAATAGCCCGAAAGGGAAAATGTGTAATACTGTATTTTATGTTCCATAACTTTTAAATCTGGATGTTACATTGATGCATATTTTACCAATTTGAAAAGCTAATTATGAGGCTCAAAGCATGGTGATAACCGAGAAGCCATCACATGTCATTTTTAAGGTCAAAATCCACTCTAAAAAATATACTTACAAGTCCTATGATTCAAACCTATGAAATAGGTCCAAATGCACCAGTTTTGGAATTAAGACTATTTTTGTTTTTTTTATTTTTTATTTTTCATATTTCTATTAATAACTAATACCTTATTACAATTTGATTTTATTTCCTAGGCCCCGTTTATTTGTTAGAAAATAGTTTTTTTTTAGAAAGTGAATTCCAGAAAAGTGAATTATTTTTTTATGTTTGGTAATGTAATGAAAAATAAGTAGAAAAACAGTTTTCAATGTTTGGTTACATCATAGAAAATAAGCTGAAAAATAACTTATTAATGTTTTATTTTTCTCAAGTTTATTAAAATAATAAGAAACAAATCTTATAAATTAAAAAGTTGAATGAGAATGAAATTGAAAATATATATATATATATATATATATATATATATATATATATATAATTTCATAAATTATCTCAAATAAAATAAATAATAATCAAAATAATAGAAATCAAATCTAAAAAATAAAAAAAAATGAAAGATGAAGAAATTAAAATAATAATAATAATAAACATTTCATAAATTATTTCAAATAAAATAAGTAACAATCAAAAGAATGAGGATCAAATATGATAAATAAAAAATTTTAATAAAAAATAATAAGGAAAAAGTAAATAACAATTATAAAAATAAGTTAATATAAAAATTAAATTTTAAGAGAGGAAATTGAAAAATAAATATTCAAAACAATATATATATATATATAGCAATCAAAAGTTTGAGGATCAAATTTGATATACTCAGTAAATAATATGATATTTTTAAATTTTTCATAACTTCCGAAAAGTGTTTTCCGTTCAAATTTTTCTAGAAATCAAGTTAAATTTTCTTTTGACTGGAAAGTATTTTTCGTTAACTAACTTTTCTAATGACAAATAAACACAGAAAAGTTTAGAAAGTGATTTTCCAAAAATCACTTTTCAAGAAACAAACATAGCTCTAATTTAGCCTGTGGTCAACTAGGTTTACTATTTATGTTATTTGTAGTTCTTTGGCTGCCATTTGTAATTATTTAGAAATTATTAGACTTGTAATCAGTTTTTCTATACTTTTAATGTATTTTTTCAAAGGTTTTTTATTCCAAACAAATCTCTTATCCTTCACACCACTTATCACCAAAGCACATCATCATCATTCTACTACCTTTATATTTTCCACATCACTAATTACTAATTGTAGTTAAAAACAAAAAATAATCCCCTAAACTCACCTTCTTCTTTTTTTGCAAAACTCTAAAGCATGAATTATTTATATAAGGTGCAAAATCATCCACTAAAAATAAGCAATAAATAAAAAGAGGATATTATTATAAGTCAAAGAAAAGATACATAAAATATTAAAAAACAAATATGATAGTGCAAGATACAAAGACATAATAATTAATATCTTTTATTTGTTTGTGAACTAAATAGAGAAATAAAATATCTAGAACTTGAGAATCTTACAGACCAAAGGTTTATACTTATCAGGAGCTCACCACCTTGCGAACTAATCCCCAAATATTTTTTTTTTAATATAACCTTCTAATTAGCATGATAAGTATATCAAGTGGCTTGACTGAATATTTTTTAGAGAAATATGTGGCTGAATATTATATATTAATTAATATCCTTGTATTAAGATCAAGATAGAAATTTAGTAGCAAAGATTCTTAGTAGATATTTCTCAAGTGTGATTTTGTTTTAACTTTGATGGAATAATTTGGATACGTGATAACTCTCAATTTGAATGACACTTGGAATATTTTTAAATTGCTACTTGTAAGGTTTTTAATTAATTTGTCACTTGGTAGATGCAAGCCTCTGGTGCTTTGTTTTCATATATCGATCAAGATAAGATATCCGCAATAAAATATATTAGAAGTTATATTCCTTCCACATAAATACGATAAAAAATAATCGTAAATCTCACCTTTTACGTGAAAAAGAGAATAAAATTTGGAATTTTAAATAATTTCTCATGTCACCCATCCAATTTCGGGGAGCAGGGAAAAAATGAGAGCATTTGGAAGATGAATGTCTCCTGTTTAGGGACACATTCATAACACAGAGAGCTACTACCCATCATCAGTAATTGCTGCTACGTACAAAATGCATGTTCTCTTCACAGAGGTTTCCATGGCCGCCATGACATTTTTCGAACCTAACTTCAGTGGCGGTGACAATATTATTGGAAGCGAAGATCCATTCCATGGACATTTCGCAACGCAATGGAATAATACATTCTTATCAGAAATAATATGCATTTATATATCAGCAATAAATTTACATGCAATTGTTAATAAATTAATCAAGCAAGTATCTTTTAATTGTCTTTTTCTTTTATGAGCAAGTATTTACAAATTAAAAATTATAGCTCAACTAATCAAGTTTTATATTTGTTTTTTAAAGATTATTAGTTCAAGTTCCACAAACTTCAAGATCACTAGAAACTTATATAATTTTTAAGTTCAGGACTCATAAAATTAGTCGAGGTATATATAATTAAACTAATCCAAATATTCATGTTAATAAAAAAAGATATTTACACATTGAGCTTACATTGCCTACAGTTGGAATAGCTAGATACGTGGGGAATACAGATTGATTGTGATTTTTCAAACTTTTAAGCATCCCTCACATGGCTGAACGAATTTTTTGTATTTATTTGGATTTATATTTGGATTAAGGGTGACAAAGCTTCCATTGAGCTAATAATTTGAGGGTGTTTGCTTGATAAGGAAGCACTGAAAAATGCTCATGGATCACTTACGGTCGTGGACGTGGTCCCTGGCCAGTATTCATGTGACCAGTATTTATTTCTCAGCCTCTTTGTTTTTATCATGTCTGGTACAAACATTCCATGTCATATTCTTTTCTGCTTTTGAGTTAAAAAGCTTGATTTTAATTATAAATTGGTGGAGGGAAAACTTTAGACCAGACTCTAAAGGGAATTTGGGAGAAAACCGACGATCCTTCTAATGCAAAATTATAATTTTCTTCTTAAAAACACATAAGAGAACAAAACCAACTTTGTCTCGCAAGATTAACAAAAGCTAAAACTGGATGGAAAAGTCCTATCTATTGTGTACTTATCACTATTATTCACTAGAATAATGTAATAATATATATCCTAAAAAAACATCTCGTAACTAGTTATTTGAGACATTAAGATCTTTTCATGAGATGCATTAATTATTTTCAAACTGATCAAGAATAATTATGATTTTTCCTTTTTAAAAGGATAGTGAAAAGACCAAAATGTTCTTAAAGCAAAATTTTCAATACTGGCATTAAGGGGCAATTTGGTATTTTCAAAATGCTTTTTTGGTTATTATCATGTAAGATGAGGGGCAATTTTCTATTTAAAAAATATAAAAAAATCAAAAAATCAAAAGTGCAGCGAAACGACCCAAAAACAATTGAAAGTCGGAAAATTAAAATTGGCCTCAAGGTGCTTTTTCATATTTTTCCAAAGATTTTTTCGATATTAACATGTCAGATCAAGGGCAATTTGATATTTGACTAAAAAAATATTAAAAACAAACAATGGCAGGCTCGTGTATGACTCTTGAAGGCACATGGAAGGCGTCAGCGTACTTTGGGCAATGTGAGCGACACATCCCTGATTTGAAAAACACCCTTCCATCGTGTCATTGAAAGTGTCGTCGTGTTCTCTTCTTGTTGGTGCAGCGCATATGTCTAGTGGTGTTCTGATTTGTCAACAGTTGATCTTTTTTTGTTTCTTTCTTTTCACTTCCCCCCCCCCCAAGGAAAATGATAGCTTGGCCCTCTTAATTGTTGGTGTTTCAACTTCATTCATTATTCTTTTTATTTTTAATTTTTGGTTTTAGTCTTTTTATAGAAGTTTTATTTCTTTTTAATTTCATCTTTCAATCTCAATTTATCAAATATTATATTCTTCAGTTTGGTCCTCATTCTTTGGATTTTTAATTTTTTTCCTTAGTCTTTTTGTAAAAGTTTATCAAGACATTATTTTTTGCATTAAAAATTAATTTGGCCTCACATTGAGAGGGTCACCAAGACTAGTAAATCACTAATCGTTAAACAATGAAACCTTTCCTCTATATTAGATTTTTTTTTTTTTGTTATAATGAAGAGGTTTGAATTTGAAATCTCTTAATGAGAAAGGGACACTAAAACTAGTTAAATTATAGCTTATTGATGATTAAAAGTAAAAGTTGTAAGGGTTTTTTTTATAAATATTCTTTGATAATAGGGAAAGTTTTTTTTTTAATGTTTGGCAGAGTAGATTGATTAACTGAAACAAAATTGGCTAATTTTTTTCATAGAAAGATATTAGTTATTTGACCCATATTTCACCATGGTTTAGATAATGTTTTTTCTAACATAAAATAATGATAATATAGGTGTTGTTAACTTGTTTTTTGACATCAAGTAAAAAATATAAATATGAGTTGAAATGTTTATGCTTATATATAATAAAATAAAATGAGGATCATATAAGTTAATAAAAATATAGAAGATCTCAAGTTAATTTTTAACATGGTAAAAAAATAAAATAATGTTGCAAGTGTATTTCACTATATCATGATTCTCTTAACCAAGAAATCTAAAGATGTTATTTATGCAAAACAAAATAAATCTTAAAATATATGAACCGATAAAATGAGAAAGAGTTTTAATGGCAATGAAATCCTAAAATAAAAAGATAATCATTCTCATAAAAGTAAAAGATAGATAAGTATGGTAATAATAAATTTGATTTATGTATAACATTTAAAATATTATGGATGAATTAGAATAATTTTTTTGAAACATTAAATACATGAAAAATCTCTATTTAAAAAATGATAAATAAACAACATAAAAATTAGAGAGAATGGATATTAATTTAAATATAAATTAAAAAATATATATTTTAAAAAATACATATATAAAATAGTTATCAATTAAAAAATTAAAAGGAAAAAAAAAAACCAAACACTATTTCGCCTAAGTCATTTTGACAAAAAGCAAAAGATATGTCATCTACCCCCATTAATAAAGAAAAAAAAATAAAAGCTCACACACACGGCGTGTAAATGTAGAGTGTCATCTACAAAGAAACAAAAGTCACACACAAGGCATACAAATATAGAGTGATAAATATTTCCAGTGTCAAGAATAAAAAATAATAATTTTTTCAGAAAAAAATAGAAGTTTATAATAGAAAATGAAAAAATACAAATATTAAGGGAAAAATAAAAAACTTTAAAAACAATTATGAAAGAATGAATACAAGAACAAAAAAGAATAGTAATAAATAAACTAAATATAAATTGATAAATATATCAAGTGTAAATAACATAAGGAAAAAAAAATCAAAACAAAACAAAGATCTTTTTCATAAAAAAATAAATTTATAAATTTATCATGGCTACAATACCCTATTACAATATAAAAAATAAATAAAAAACATGATTTTGTCTTTACAATAGTAAAAAAAAAAAAAAATGATATTTTTACGGTGTTTTACCATTCTTTTAGAATAATAATAATTATTATAAAGATGCTAGATATCCTCCGAGTTCTGGTCAAAAGACATAATAAAATGATATTGGGATTCCACCAATTAGTCAATTTATTCAAAAAAAAATGTAATTTTTACCACCTCAATTTGCCCTCATCCAATGGTGAGGGCTGGAGAACTTTCCGATTGAGTCATGCTGCCTTCTGTGTGCTATCCTTGAATATATTTGTTTTATATTTGTTTTTTTATTATTAATTTTTTATTTATTTACGTGTATTCAGATCAACTTGAGTATATCTCGAATAATCCTTACAGACCCTAAAATTAATAACTATATAAATCTTCAGTAACTATTAATATTAATAACTTTAAAACTCAAACCTAAAATTACAATAAAATCAAATTATGTGGTCCGTGATTTTATTACTAGACATCTACTAAATAGTTTTTTTTTGGTTGTTTACCGGTTGGTGAATATATCATTTTACCAGTATAGGAAGAGGATCATTTCGGGGGGGCCTTTACCTATTAATTTGATAACGCAAATTTGTATCTCTTTTACGTTGCATTGCTGCCTTTCTTTCATTTGATTATCTAGTTTGAAAAACTTCAAAGAAAATAAAAATAGAAAAGATTTATAATGCTGACGAAATAAATATCATATAGTGTTATTGGTTTTTAAAATTATTGTATTTAAATAAAATAAAATAAAAGTTTAATTATTTCCGCAATGACTTTTATCAAAAGAACTAAAAGAATTGAGGTAGATTTAACTGTTTATATAAATAATAAACCAAGTTAATATATTGTTTTAATTAATTTTATAATAATTTTATGTTGTAGCTGAAATGATTTAAGCATGTGTGTTGGTGACTAAAGATTCAATTTCTACTCGCAGCAATATTTTCTTTCAAGTGCTAAATAACATGTGGTTTATAATTTTTTTTTAAAGTATTTTTTTTAAAAAAAAAACTTATCTGATCAACAAGGTTATATCAATATAACTTTTAAGTGATCTAATTTAAATATAAAACTAAGCAAGTATTCGAGTCAAAAGTTTTTAAATTTGAATTGTTGTCCTAAGCAAAACATGATAATATATTAACTAAGAAATAGTATGATATAAGTGTGAGCCTTATTTTAAAAACAAATGATTTTAACTAATTCAGGTAATAAATCTTTTAAAATATTGAAAAACGAGTCAGGTTGAATGGGATAATACACAAATTATATTGCGATTTGTCCTGAACCTAATTTCAGTTAATCAATTTTTAAAAAAATAAAAATCTGATTTTGGATGGTAATTAAGCAATTGTAACTTTTCAGCAATTAAGTAAGGAATAACGATTAAAAAAGAAATTGGGACAATTCTAATCATTCGATCGGGTAAGATAAATTAGGGTAAAATAAAATAAAAAATGAAACTTCAAAAGTTGCCGAAATGGAACTTGTTTTTGAATTCGACAGAATGCTCGATCGCCCAGGTCCAAAGTACAACAAGAGAGATCTAACTCAGATCGGGTCTTGCCAAGCAGTCCAAGAGGGACCCACCTCTGCCTTCTAACAGCGGGCCATGCAGGCCTAGGCAATTATAGAAATTGACCGAGCTTTACAAGATCAGAGAAACAAAAGGAAAGGAAAGGTTGCGAATGCAGAGGAAAAATGGAGTTTCTGACTATTATATGTTCTTGGGGTCCATCGTTCATAATTCTCTTAGCCCTTTCATTGATCGTGTCCCACTTTTGGATCCTATTTTATGTTACATCTGCATCACTTTGTCCACCCAGTACCAACCCTCCCTTTTCCTCTCCGCCAGACCACAAAAACTCAGCTCAGACCCCAAAATGCTTGGAAGGATGCAAAATAATTGACCCTTTTCTCTCATCTTCCCTCCTCTCTGGATTTGTAATTCCTCTTATCATGCAGTTGGAAGGCGGTGCTTCCTTTAATTGATGCCTGAGAATCATGACCGGCAGGGCAGCCGTGGATGCAGATCATAACCCAAGTGTGTCAATACAAGCATGCATGAAAAGGTAGGGCAATGATTATCATCAGCTTCAAAGTAATTAATTGCTGGAAATTAATATGTGAGTTCATGCTTTTATTAAAAATAAATAAATCAATCGCTTATATGGGTTGTAATTTGGAGGAGTTTGAAGCACATCTTTATCCATCAAATAATCTGAGGTGGTCTGTTTATAACAAGCTCATGATCTTGCTCTTATTTCTTTCAAATAAAGGTGTGTGAATACATTCTTTCTTGCTGCTAAAAAAATAACACAATTATATACTGGTGAAGGATTCATTAAAGGGGAAGAAGAAGAAATCATTGCTGCAGCCAAATATCACGAAAATATACATATTTATATTACCTAAGAAAAGAAGAGGCACAAAAGACAAAGGATGTATCCCCCTACAATATGTTATTTTTTGTGCAACCATATAATATACAAACCTTAACACAGCATATATATATATATATATATATATATATATATATATATATATATATATATATATATAGTGTGTACTCGACCCAATACTACCTTAACAAAGCATATATATAGTGTGTACTCGACCCAATTCTATAATAAAAGAGAAGACTTAACTTTGTGAGCTTATATCTATATATGTATATATATATATTTCGTTTTCTTTGGCTTCAAGTCAAAGATTAAGGACTTCAAAGTTAATTTGGAATCATTGAGCTCACAATTTTTTGTCTGTGGTTTCATTCTGCTATTCCAAAAAGCCTGCAGCTACCATTAACGTACACACGAAGGTTAAATTATACACACACATGCAATGCAATAATGCGAGCTGAATTCATATCCCTTCAAGCTCCTTAAAAAATGAACAGGCTAAGAGAAAAGATCCACATCTCTTCAAGTTCCTTACAAAAAAACCCAGTTGTCTAAAGGGACATATATGTAAGACAGCATTGATTTGTAGAAAAACTACGACATAGTAATAGAATTGCTCGTTTGAGAACAAGGATTTATGTCTTTCAAACCATTGAGTTTGCATCACAAGAGACCTTCCTTTGATTTCTTAAGAAGGCATGGATAAACTCATATATAGAACTAGTTTTTACTCTACGTCATTTGAAGGCAGGGCAGCTCGAAGAAACAATTTAAGACCACATGGCGGCCTAACTAGGTATTCGGTTTTGAAATGGACCTTAGATTCTCTTGCCATGGTCCAACCTAAAATATAAGCCTGTTTGGCTTTAGCCTTTCTGGGAAATGCGAATAATTCTCAGCTCTTTTGGGCCTAATCCATCTATCTGGGGGATGGAAAACTGCGATAGAGGAGCAAACGCAGACCCTGCCTCCACTTGAGTTGAGAAATTTCTTTCTTTCACATTAATGCATGGCCTCCACTTGAGGAATAAACTGGTGCAAAACCCTTTAATCCTTGTCAATATTATGGTTCTCAGACTGTAAAACCAGGGTCTTCTGGCTTTGGAACACCCCTCCTAGTGCTCTTGCTGCAAGTTTTGTTTTATACATGGTAATATTTGTGGCCGCTAGAAGCAAGCGTGGAGACAATTGTTCGAATGTCAGCCCACGCTTAATTCTGTTGAGCTCACCTGACTCTTTCCCCCCTTGTTTTTTTATGTATCTAAACCACGCTGCTTAAATGAAGCATGTGGCCCACGTCCTCCATTGGTGAGAATGGAGCCTAAACAAATGCTCACGTATTTTTAAATTCAGCCTGCGGAATTGAAATGCTACAAACTTCAGGTCCTCGGAAATGAAAGCAAAGGCTTCAGCTTCAATGATGGCAATAAACCGTGCGTGTTGAAAAAGGGGAACACTTAACAGGGGTCCAATGCCCAGGTTAACAATTCTTCTCCACAAGTCACCAGGGCCAATCAGGGATGAATCCAAGTGTTGGAAGAAAAATAAGTATGGTAGGAGTTTATATACAGCAAAACAAAGATACAAAACTAAAGAACAATATGCTCATGTAATTTTTTAGATGTTTGTTTTTTATGTTTCTTTGCAAGGTTATTTATAGACTTCAATTAACTTGTTTGCAACTTCCTTAATTATATCAAGCTCTATAAACTTACCTTTATCTCCCCATATGTGATTGCTAACATCATTATCTAGAAACCACATGTTTTATATGGCTTGCATTCATTCATCATAGAGTGGTAATAGGGTGGTTTCTTTTTCTTTTTTTTCTACAAAAAGATTGGCATTCTCTTTAACTCTTCTGGTTGGACTCTAGCAATTCTTGATATAATGACTCATCTTCTCATAATTGTAACATTTAACTTTTGTAATGCGAACCTCGTGATCACATGGTCACGTAACCCACACGCAAAGACAACAATTCCTGAAAAGCCAAGTAAATCAGGTTTGATAGGAGTGTAACACAAAGATAACTTGTACCTAGACACCAGCACTATTGAAAACGAAGACCCCCACCCAACTAATATTGATTTGTGAACGAGAAGTATGAGGATAACACCATGAAGACAGTTGTTCTTCAATAAGTCGTTTTTCAGCTCTTTAAAGAACCATAGAAGAGAGATTATCTCACCAACATACAAACACAAAGTGTGGCAAACAAGAAGTTTTATTAATCTGAATTGTCTAACCTTACATGTCTGGTTATGCCCTTATTTATAGTGACTCTAAACTAAAATAAACCCTAATGGACCCCTTATATGGACTTATATGATACCCACTTACAATTAAACCCAAATAATACAAATAAACCCTAAACTAAGAAGAAAATAATAATAAAATAAATAAATCCAAATTTAATATTCTAAATATGATAGGATCAGATTTGTTGCCCTTTAGAAGTCCCATATAAGCTAGGAGAATCAAATTTGAAAGTGGAATTAATTCTGAAATCTTCTTTCCTTTTTGTTGCTAGGATGAATAAGGAATCCTTGTAAGAAAAGGATTCTGAAACATTTATGAATCCTTGCCACACTTGAAAACTATGTTGCAATCCATTAAAGATCCTTGTAGAATTAGAAGATTTCAAAAATAAGCTGCCATATTATTTTAGAAAAAGAATCCTAGCCAAATAGGATGTTCACAAGTCGAAAGGAAGTAAATAACAAAACTCATATAGCCTCTATTGACCTGTGTTTGGATGTCTTGCCGAACTTCGATTGACATGATATTTTAACCCAAGGTAGGACAACATGTCAGGAGACTCCACGTAAACTTTCAGCCCGATCCAATGGTATGATTAAGAATTATGACTATTTCTGTAAAACTGAATAGTTGTATATTTTACGTCAAAATCCGAATTTGACCTTGCCTGAATCGTATCATTCCCTCTCTCTTCAAGATGATTCGTCCTCAAATCACCAACAAGTTGAATGGACAATTTCTTAGCCTTATTTTGAAGCCTTTGGAGTTTTTTTCTTGCCAAATATCATCGCCAACAACTTTGGATGAAAGTAGCAACCATTCTCTTTCGTATTTCATCATTGCAACATTTTTTCTCCTATCTTTTTGAAGCTTGTTGCACATTGACTGATATCATTAACACATCAACTTCTTGCTTCATCTCCCCTAGAATACGAGATACACTTCTAGATTCTTTTTTTAGAACATTAATCCTTTTATTTCTCTCCTTTTGATACCACCTCTCCTTTTAAATCCTCCTTTTCTTTTGCCATAATACCTCATCAAAATACATAAAATCCCTTCGATTTCTAGGCTGCCGAAAACCTTCCCGATAGCCTATGGTCTCATCCTTAAAACCACCATCACCATTATCATCAACATCCTCCTCAAAATCCTCGTAATCATCCCACTTTAGCCTTTCAACCCTACTGCCATGGTTTGATTTCAATTCAACCCCAACCTTTCTCACATCTTGGGTACATATTCCAGCCATATTACCATGTTTTACCACCTTCTCAAGTCTATCACACACGTTCCCCATCGTGAAAATTCATTCTTTTCGCATTTGGAATTTAAGTTCTACATCGGGAGGGCGCGGTGTGTTGTTTTGATCTGACATGATAGTACCTGTAAAAATTGGTTAGTGGTAAAAAAAAAAAAAACCTCACATCACTCATGTTTCACTCAAACACCCTTAATATCCTCACATGCTCATACCTCTCATCTCACCTTCTTGTGATTCTTACCGAACTAAAACCATCACCAAATAGAACTAATTTTAGCAACGCAATCCAAATATATATATATATGACTCAAGAAGTAATAAAAACCAGAAAACAAGTAAAAACAAAATTGTGATGATAGTCTCACGAGTAGCAAGCAAATCTATCTGAAATACGAACAAAACTAAAGACTCAAATAAAAACATAAATGAAATGTGAAAAATATGATGAAAAAACACCCAAATAAGTTGGATATGTTGAAAATATACTGCAAGAAATGAAAACAACATAAAGAAAGTGAATTTCAAAACTTGACGTAAAACAGACTCGTTATGACAAGTTAAGTCTGAATTTGGCACCTAAAGTCAATGATATCTAATTGAGCTAAAATTTTAGATATAGTGCGATATCAACCCAAATAAACAAAATATGAAGTTTGAGCAATTTACGATAAGGTTTGATATACTGACGCAAAAACAATATGAATCAGACGTGATTAGACCCGAATTTGAAACCCAAAGCAAACGATATCCAATTGACCCCAAAATCAATATGTGGTGCAATTATGGTCTCAGTAATAACATAATCAAATTTGAGCTAATTCCGAGTTGATTTGATCAAATTTTCCTTTGCTTAGTTTTTTTGCGGCAGAAACAAATAAATGTCTTTTTGAACGACTTTTTTTCTTTTTCTTTTTCTTTTTATTTTTTTTTCCACTGATATATTTTGGTCAGGAACCAAATGAAATAACTATTTTTTTCTGATATGCTGCCAAATTAAGAGAAGAAGAAATTGGACACTAAGGAATTTTTTGTGGAAACAACAAGAAACAAAAATATATCAGAAAATATGGACTTATATGATACCCACTTACAATTAAACCCAAATAATACAAATAAACCCTAAACTAAGAAGAAAATAATAATAAAATAAATAAATCCAAATTTAATATTCTAAATATGATAGGATCAGATTTGTTGCCCTTTAGAAGTCCCATATAAGCTAGGAGAATCAAATTTGAAGGTGGAATTAATATTCTAAATATGATAGGATCAGATTTGTTGCCCTTTAGAAGTCCCATATAAGCTAGGAGAATCAAATTTGAAAGTGGAATTAATTCTGAAATCTTCTTTCCTTTTTGTTGCTAGGATGAATAAGGAATCCTTGTAAGAAAAGGATTCTGAAACATTTATGAATCCTTGCCACACTTGAAAACTATGTTGCAATCCATTAAAGATCCTTGTAGAATTAGAAGATTTCAAAAATAAGCTGCCATATTATTTTAGAAAAAGAATCCTAGCCAAATAGGATGTTCACAAGTCGAAAGGAAGTAAATAACAAAACTCATATAGCCTCTATTGACCTGTGTTTGGATGTCTTGCCGAACTTCGATTGACATGATATTTTAACCCAAGGTAGGACAACATGTCAGGAGACTCCACGTAAACTTTCAGCCCGATCCAATGGTATGATTAAGAATTATGACTATTTCTGTAAAACTGAATAGTTGTATATTTTACGTCAAAATCCGAATTTGACCTTGCCTGAATCGTATCATTCCCTCTCTCTTCAAGATGATTCGTCCTCAAATCACCAACAAGTTGAATGGACAATTTCTTAGCCTTATTTTGAAGCCTTTGGAGTTTTTTTCTTGCCAAATATCATCGCCAACAACTTTGGATGAAAGTAGCAACCATTCTCTTTCGTATTTCATCATTGCAACATTTTTTCTCCTATCTTTTTGAAGCTTGTTGCACATTGACTGATATCATTAACACATCAACTTCTTGCTTCATCTCCCCTAGAATACGAGATACACTTCTAGATTCTTTTTTTAGAACATTAATCCTTTTATTTCTCTCCTTTTGATACCACCTCTCCTTTTAAATCCTCCTTTTCTTTTGCCATAATACCTCATCAAAATACATAAAATCCCTTCGATTTCTAGGCTGCCGAAAACCTTCCCGATAGCCTATGGTCTCATCCTTAAAACCACCATCACCATTATCATCAACATCCTCCTCAAAATCCTCGTAATCATCCCACTTTAGCCTTTCAACCCTACTGCCATGGTTTGATTTCAATTCAACCCCAACCTTTCTCACATCTTGGGTACATATTCCAGCCATATTACCATGTTTTACCACCTTCTCAAGTCTATCACACACGTTCCCCATCGTGAAAATTCATTCTTTTCGCATTTGGAATTTAAGTTCTACATCGGGAGGGCGCGGTGTGTTGTTTTGATCTGACATGATAGTACCTGTAAAAATTGGTTAGTGGTAAAAAAAAAAAAAACCTCACATCACTCATGTTTCACTCAAACACCCTTAATATCCTCACATGCTCATACCTCTCATCTCACCTTCTTGTGATTCTTACCGAACTAAAACCATCACCAAATAGAACTAATTTTAGCAACGCAATCCAAATATATATATATATGACTCAAGAAGTAATAAAAACCAGAAAACAAGTAAAAACAAAATTGTGATGATAGTCTCACGAGTAGCAAGCAAATCTATCTGAAATACGAACAAAACTAAAGACTCAAATAAAAACATAAATGAAATGTGAAAAATATGATGAAAAAACACCCAAATAAGTTGGATATGTTGAAAATATACTGCAAGAAATGAAAACAACATAAAGAAAGTGAATTTCAAAACTTGACGTAAAACAGACTCGTTATGACAAGTTAAGTCTGAATTTGGCACCTAAAGTCAATGATATCTAATTGAGCTAAAATTTTAGATATAGTGCGATATCAACCCAAATAAACAAAATATGAAGTTTGAGCAATTTACGATAAGGTTTGATATACTGACGCAAAAACAATATGAATCAGACGTGATTAGACCCGAAATTGAAAACCAAAAAAAATGATATCCAATTGACCCTAAAATCAATATGTGGTGCAATTATGGTCTCAGTAATAACATAATCAAATTTGAGCTCATTCCGAGTTGATTTGATCAAATTTTCCTTTGCTTAGTTTTTTTGCGGCAGAAACAAATAAATGTCTTTTTGAACGACTTTTTTCTTTTTCTTTTTCTTTTTATTTTTTTTTCCACTGATATATTTTGGTCAGGAACCAAATGAAATAACTATTTTTTTCTGATATGCTGCCAAATTAAGAGAAGAAGAAATTGGACACTAAGGAATTTTTTGTGGAAACAACAAGAAACAAAAATATATCAGAAAATATGGACTTATATGATACCCACTTACAATTAAACCCAAATAATACAAATAAACCCTAAACTAAGAAGAAAATAATAATAAAATAAATAAATCCAAATTTAATATTCTAAATATGATAGGATCAGATTTGTTGCCCTTTAGAAGTCCCATATAAGCTAGGAGAATCAAATTTGAAGGTGGAATTAATATTTTAAATATGATAGGATCAGATTTGTTGCCCTTTAGAAGTCCCATATAAGCTAGGAGAATCAAATTTGAAAGTGGAATTAATTCTGAAATCTTCTTTCCTTTTTGTTGCTAGGATGAATAAGGAATCCTTGTAAGAAAAGGATTCTGAAACATTTATGAATCCTTGCCACACTTGAAAACTATGTTGCAATCCATTAAAGATCCTTGTAGAATTAGAAGATTTCAAAAATAAGCTGCCATATTATTTTAGAAAAAGAATCCTAGCCAAATAGGATGTTCACAAGTCGAAAGGAAGTAAATAACAAAACTCATATAGCCTCTATTGACCTGTGTTTGGATGTCTTGCCGAACTTCGATTGACATGATATTTTAACCCAAGGTAGGACAACATGTCAGGAGACTCCACGTAAACTTTCAGCCCGATCCAATGGTATGATTAAGAATTATGACTATTTCTGTAAAACTGAATAGTTGTATATTTTACGTCAAAATCCGAATTTGACCTTGCCTGAATCGTATCATTCCCTCTCTCTTCAAGATGATTCGTCCTCAAATCACCAACAAGTTGAATGGACAATTTCTTAGCCTTATTTTGAAGCCTTTGGAGTTTTTTTCTTGCCAAATATCATCGCCAACAACTTTGGATGAAAGTAGCAACCATTCTCTTTCGTATTTCATCATTGCAACATTTTTTCTCCTATCTTTTTGAAGCTTGTTGCACATTGACTGATATCATTAACACATCAACTTCTTGCTTCATCTCCCCTAGAATACGAGATACACTTCTAGATTCTTTTTTTAGAACATTAATCCTTTTATTTCTCTCCTTTGATACCACCTCTCCTTTTAAATCCTCCTTTTCTTTTGCCATAATACCTCATCAAAATACATAAAATCCCTTCGATTTCTAGGCTGCCGAAAACCTTCCCGATAGCCTATGGTCTCATCCTTAAAACCACCATCACCATTATCATCAACATCCTCCTCAAAATCCTCGTAATCATCCCACTTTAGCCTTTCAACCCTACTGCCATGGTTTGATTTCAATTCAACCCCAACCTTTCTCACATCTTGGGTACATATTCCAGCCATATTACCATGTTTTACCACCTTCTCAAGTCTATCACACACGTTCCCCATCGTGAAAATTCATTCTTTTCGCATTTGGAATTTAAGTTCTACATCGGGAGGGCGCGGTGTGTTGTTTTGATCTGACATGATAGTACCTGTAAAAATTGGTTAGTGGTAAAAAAAAAAAAAACCTCACATCACTCATGTTTCACTCAAACACCCTTAATATCCTCACATGCTCATACCTCTCATCTCACCTTCTTGTGATTCTTACCGAACTAAAACCATCACCAAATAGAACTAATTTTAGCAACGCAATCCAAATATATATATATATGACTCAAGAAGTAATAAAAACCAGAAAACAAGTAAAAACAAAATTGTGATGATAGTCTCATGAGTAGCAAGCAAATCTATCTGAAATACGAACAAAACTAAAGACTCAAATAAAAACATAAATGAAATGTGAAAAATATGATGAAAAAACACCCAAATAAGTTGGATATGTTGAAAATATACTGCAAGAAATGAAAACAACATAAAGAAAGTGAATTTCAAAACTTGACGTAAACAGACTCGTTATGACAAGTTAAGTCTGAATTTGGCACCTAAAGTCAATGATATCTAATTGAGCTAAAATTTTAGATATAGTGCGATATCAACCCAAATAAACAAAATATGAAGTTTGAGCAATTTACGATAAGGTTTGATATACTGACGCAAAAACAATATGAATCAGACGTGATTAGACCCGAAATTGAAAACCAAAAAAATGATATCCAATTGACCCTAAAATCAATATGTGGTGCAATTATGGTCTCAGTAATAACATAATCAAATTTGAGCTCATTCCGAGTTGATTTGATCAAATTTTCCTTTGCTTAGTTTTTTTGCGGCAGAAACAAATAAATGTCTTTTTGAACGACTTTTTTCTTTTTCTTTTTCTTTTTATTTTTTTTTCCACTGATATATTTTGGTCAGGAACCAAATGAAATAACTATTTTTTTCTGATATGCTGCCAAATTAAGAGAAGAAGAAATTGGACACTAAGGAATTTTTTGTGGAAACAACAAGAAACAAAAATTTCAGAAGGATATAACCTGATTAATGGAGCCAAGCTCTGATACCAAATGATACGAACCTCATGGTATCAAATAATATGAACCTCGTGATCACATGGTTACACAACCCACACGCAAAAACACCAATTCCCGGAAAGCCAAGTAAATCAGGTTTGATAGGAGTGTAACACAAAGATAACTTATACCTAGGCACCAGCATTATTGAAAACGGAGACCCCCATCCAACAAATATTGATTCATGAACGAGAAGTATAAGGATGACGCCATGAAAAAAGTTGTTCTTCAATAAGTCATTTTTCAGTTCTTTAAAGAACCATGGAAAGGAGATTATCTCACCAACACACACACACACACACACACAAAGTGCGGCAAACAAGAAGTTTTATTAATCTAAATTTTCTGACCTTACTTGTTTGGTTATGCCCTTATTTATAGTGACTCCAGATTAAAATAAACCCTAGTAGACCCTTTATATGGACTTATATGATGCCCACTTACAATTAAACCCAAATAATACAAATAAACCCTAAACTAAGAAGAAAATAATAATAAAATAAATAAATCCAAATTTAATATTCTAAATATGATATGATCAGATTTGTTGCCCTTTAGAAGTCCCATATAAGCTAGGAGAATCAAATCTGAAGTTGGAATTAATTCTGAAATCTTTTTTTTTTTTTTGTAGCTAGGATGAATAAGGAATCCTTGTACGAAAAGGATTCTGAAACATTTATAAATCCTTGCCACACTTGAAAACTATGTTGCAACCCATTAAAGATCTTTGTAGAATTAGAAGATTTCCAAAATAAACTGCCACATCATTTTAGGAAAAGAATCCTAGCCAAATAGGAAGTCCACAAATCAAAAGGAAATAAATTATAACAAAACTTGTACAGCCTATGTTGACCCGTGTTTGGATGCCTTGTCAAACTCCGATTGACATGATATTTTAACCCAAGATAGAACAACATGTCATGAGACTCCACGTAAAATTTTAGCCCAATCCAATGGTAGGATTGAGAATTATGACTATTGCCGTAAAACTGGATAGTTGTGTATTTTTTGTCAAAATCCGAATTTGACCTTGCCTGAATCGTATCATAGTACCTGTAAAAATTGATTAGTTAAATTACTACTGTTAGTTAAATTGGTTGATCGGTTTACTTCATTTGATCAACGAGTTGACTTGTTAAGATTGTTTCGGTCTTTTTAAAATAATTTGTTTCTTCCTCTTTTTCTTTTTTGCCTTGTTCACATTTTCTATCTTTTTGGATGTATCCAGAACCATCTTACTTCTCTTTTGAATGATGTTTTAAAAAGAGTGATTGTGCACTTAAGTTTTTTTTAATGTCATTAACGAATTTGTGATCACCCTAAGGACTTGAATGCTGAGGCTGTCCCTGTTATGTTCATTATCATGTATTATGATCGTGTTTTTGAGTAATTATGCTTCCTAAAACATTTTTAGTAACACAAGAAACGGCAACGAAGCAATTTTATCTAATCAAATGTTTTCTAGCAACTCACTTCAAATTCCTCAGAGCCCACCAAAGCAAATAGAGACAATTTCCTGAAGAAGCTAGAGGACGCAACTCCAAAAGTCAATGCAAACTCAAAGAATCCATTACTTGGATCACAAAGTCTTGAGAAATTGGATGACTTTAACCAGGCACTCTACCAAGGTCATCCGCAGGCCAGAAATGAACAATAGCAGTCTGCCCTTTCAAGTCTGCAAACTTCTCTCCAGCAGTCTACTTGTTCGTTCAATTGCTAAGTGGCACCACAAGCATCCGAAGATCTTGCAAACATCAGTAAATAAGATGAATTAGAAGTATATTTGAGAATCCCTGCCTCGTTTAATTCACAGAAGACAGCCGGCGAGGCAGTGATTCACTTTTGAATGGATGTCACACCCTACGCTGATGTCTTCAGCTTGCTTGTTATGAATCCAAGAAGGAAGATATTTTCTTTGGGTATAGAAAACTATGGAGGATGGCCAACAAGCGAACAAGTCCAAAGAAACAAGAAAAACACATCAATGGTGTGTCAATTCAACGGATATTTCAGCTACTAGACATCCATAAGATAGATAGTGAGAGCATCTCCCATATTAAAATGTCAAATTGATAAAATAATTTTTTAAATAGTATAAATATAGTTTTTTTATGTATATTTTAATGGTAAAAAACTACTTAGAATAATCAATTATATTTAATAAATTTTATGTTAAACTAATTTTAATATAATTATATAACTAATTTAGTTATTTTTTATATAATATAATCATGATTAATTATATAATTAATATGAGTAGTTTATAAAATTAAATTTAAAATTAATGAAACAATATAAAAGTTAAAAAATATAATTTTAAGTTCTAATTTTAATTAAGTAACATTAATTAATTGAAGAATAACTGATTTTTTTTTCCTAAATCACAGAAAAGATGAGGTGGAAGGTAAGGCTTCGAAATTTCTTATTGTTCTGTTTTTTAAATAAAGAAAAAAACGTTTGTAACAGATACAAAATAAAGAAAAAATATATTAATATATTCATGTTATTTCATTTACCTTTACCTTCTCACTGTTGTACGCCCAGCATCACAAAAACCATGAAAATTGTTTGTCAACAATAATCATTTCACAATTTCCATATCCAATCTCACTGTTGTACGATGCTGGGCACTTGCCATCAGATTCTTAAGGAAATTTACTTTACCTCCACATGCAAAGTTTCTTTAGCTTCCCTGCAAGCAAACATATTCAAGCAACTATTAATTTCAAAATCTTGGAACCTAACCCTGAGTTTGGATTTCCCTGCAATTCATTGAACAATCACAAAGCTCTTCTAGCACAACCCAAATGGCAAAAGTCAAAGCAACTCAATAATTCATACATCACCTCGAAAAATAAACTACACATGTTTTTCCATCTGGATCGCAGTATTTAAAACATACATCAAGAAATTTCAACACATTTAATCAACTCTTGTTCATCCGCAATGCATCTATCAAAGAGCCACGTTCAGGTAGGTTGCAAGACTGGAATAGACTGCAACTGTGTATCTCCCAAGTCCCTGAAACAAAAATTAGATAGAAAATAAGTTTATTAAATTTAATATAATATTTATGTTCGCACCCAGACTTAAAGAGCAAATATGTAAAGACAAGTACCGCCCAAAATAATTCCTCGGGAGAAGATATAGAAAAGGTTTAGTGCTCAAAATCGACGCCTAGGCTTAGCTTCTGCAACTGAGACTCGAATTGCTCTGCCATCCAATTCCTGCACCAAACAAACTTCAGTAAGTGACAATTAATTTGTAGCTAAGTAGACTTCTAAGTGCATTAGGAAAATAGCAGGAGCAAATATCAGATTTGACAGTGTAAACTTAGGAGTTGCATTTTAACAAAACTTCATGCATTATTCAAGGAGCCATTATGGTAAAACATATGATCTTCAAAAGACTCTTGCCAAACATATACATTTGTATGCATAACAAGTCCTTAAATGAATGCAAATCAACTGTATTACAAATTTTATCAAAAAAACATCAGGAAAGTGACAACCAATACTCTCAAATGCAACAAGACAAAACACACATGATTGACACTTAAAACTTAGTTGCAAGACTAGCAATTTTAGAATCTTAGATTCAGCACATGATAGCCCACTCAAAGAATATAACATATCTTCAAGAAAAATGGAAATGATATACTTACAGCGCCATTTAAGGAGTCAACGGCATCCTCAACCTCTTCAGCAGAACTATAACTAACAAAACCAAAGCCCTTTGATCTACCACTATCCCTGTCATAAATCACTTTAGCATCCATCACCTTCCCTTTCTCTCTAAACAACGTCTCAAGCGCCGAGTCATCAACATTCCATGAAAGGTTGCCGACATAAACACGATTGCTGGAATCAAAGGTTTCACCACCTCTAGCCCCAGGGCCTCTTGAGAAGGAAGTTTCCCTCTGGGGAGATCTTGAGAAGGAAGCTTCCCTCTGGGGAGGGGGTCCAGAATTCACCCTCAATGGCCTCCCATCGAGTTCCTGCATGGAAAGCTATCACTTAGATACAATAAACCTAACTTTTATGTGCCGCAACCTGGTAATAAATATAAACGGGATGCATTAAATGGGACACGGACAATTATAATTAAATTTGATAATTTTGCAAGCTACGCTACGAAATCCTCCATGTATCTCGGTTTATAAGGGACTTACAAAGCCATTGAACTGTTGAGAAGCTGCTTCAACTTCTTCAATAGTTGACATAGTCACAAAACCAAATCCTCTGCTTCTCCCAGTTACCTTGTCATATTTTACCTTCAAAAAGTAACAAGTTCAGCGCATTAAAGCAAATGGTTACTAATCTTTCAAATAAAGGGCAATCCAACCTCTAAAACTAGACCATAAGGACCTCATTGCATCCCATCAACACATCTTATCAATTATACAAGCAATCTTTTATTCCTTAAATTGGCTTCACTAAAAACAGCATGGAAAAAAAATGTATCTTTAAAAAACTGAAAACACTCAAAATACTATCATTAACTTCAAATAAATGTTGCAATTTAGAGAAAATATATAAGAATTAAAACCATAAAACAGAAGCAAAGCTAACAGAGAAATAAAAGGAGGGTCTTTAAAAGAAAAGGAAGAGGGAGAGAATACCTCAACCATCTCAACATTTCCAGCAGATTTAAAGAGATCAGCAAGCTGGGCGCTGTTAACATTAAAAGGGAGATTACCCACAAACAACTGGAGGTCGGGAGAGAAACTGGGCTCGTCTCCATCACCAAAGACATCCTCTTCTTGCCCGAATTCAGATGATACGGAAACACGTTTTAGAAACCGAGAGGACAAAGGTTGCTGTTGCTGTTGCTGAAAGGAGAGAAAAAGAGAAGCGGGCTTGATAGAAGAAGTGGAGGAGAGAGATAAAAATGAGAGCGAAGTGGGTTTGCTGTAGAAAGATTTTATGGTGTTTGGGTGGTTAAGCGATGGTAGGACTAGCGAAGAGGCAGATGTTGCAGACATGGTTTCCTTCTTTTCTTGTGTGTTTTGCAAGGAGAAACCAAGTGGTGGATATAGAGAGACGGGGAAAAGATAAGGTGGTTCTTGAAACACAGCAGGTAGGTTTAAGGAAGGATAGTTTTCAAGTGAGACGGAGATATTTATGTGCACCGCGTGCAAGGGCTTAGGGCCTTCTCCTTCTAGTTTGGTTTCTTGGGGTGTAAACGTAAACTGCAGATGAGGGTTTGGTTTTGCAGAAACAAGTGGTAGATTTTTAGGTTTTGGGCATATGGGCCATTCAATTTTTAGATTTTGATAGATATGATTAGGGTAGAGGACAAGCTCGGTGGAGATATTTACTGACAAATGGATAACCTTCTTCTTGCGCAGCTCGTCCAGCTCTCCCCTCTCTTCTGTTCATTACCCTTTGTCCTGTGTGGACCTCTGCCTACCACTCGAATACACCTTTCAAGTATTAGCTTCTTTCTTGGTACAAGGAGGGCCCAAAGGCCCAAACCGAAGAAACTAACCCGACGTCGTTCTTTCTACCCTCACCATGAGTTTCTACTTCTAGTTTCTTCACACTTTTATAGATCCTTTTCGCCGAAATTAATCCTTCCGTGGTTAGCCAAAATCTTTCTCTACTCTCAACTATTTTCTCTCTTGTTATCAGAAATATAATAAAAATAAAATTTAAAAATTGAAACATAAAAATATAAAATTATAGAGAATAAATATATAAAAATGAAAAACCTTAAAGACCACTGTATATTTTTTATGCCTCGAGAACAATTAAAAATAAACTTTTCTCTACATTGCAGTCCGTAATAGCTTTGAGTGCAGGAGAAAAGTAAGTTCTACCATAAAAAATCTACATTAATCAGTTTATTTTATAATTTTTTCAATATTCTATCTTGATAGACCATCTATATTTTAAAATAAAATTATAAGGTTTTGTCTTTTACTTGACTCGCTCCTCAGTGAAGGTGACCCGCTCACCATTCTCCATCTCTTTTATCCACTAGGAGTAGGGAGATACATGCTATCACTAGAAAAATCTAATTTATAATTTTTATAGTATATATGATGGATACATTGATGAGGATTTCTTTTTTGGGTGGCAATCTATCATACATATTTGTGTGTTAGGTTAGCGGTTTAGTGGTTGTTTGAGTTTGTTTGCAGGTAAATGATATTTTGATGATGTTTTAGAACAAGTTACAGCTTTCAACCCTTTCTTTTATTTTTCATGAGAAATTCTATCCATATAAATTTTTAAGAAAATGGCCCACCCTATTTTTATGTAGGGTTTGGTGTTTATTATTTGCTTCTGATGATTTTCTTTCGCTAAATCATTATAATTAATTACATGATGTGTAGTTGACTAATTTTCTATTGAAAATAACTCTGATAAATGTTGTAATTCAATTTTGGTTTATTGGCTTTTAATTTAATTTTTACAGGATTTAAAATGTAAAATTAAAAGATTAGAAATTTATTTCAATGAAAAGTGTGATTTGTGAACTTGCGTGAAAATTAAGGACTACAATATGTTTTTGTCATTTTATCTTTATCTTTAAAATAATGATAGTTATCCGCTTTCAAATTTGATTCTTAATCAAATTCAAACTTCAAAAAAGAAAATGAGTTTGATTGAAACTTAATTTCTCACACGCGAAGGATCTAGCACTATAAATACAGATCTCAAGGTGTGAAAAACAAGAGGAGGAAAAACCCTAAAAGAAGAGACCCCAAAGGAGGCCATTACCAAAAACCCTTAAAGAGAGAAACATAAAAAAGAAGGGGGCAGCAAAGCCTATACTAGCCGCTGCCCCCCCTCAACCCTTTTTTTTTAGCCCAATCTCACACGACTTCGCCTCCAGTAGCCACACGCCTAGGTAAGTTTCCTTCCTTCCTTGCTAAAATAATTAACTGGTTATTGTTGCATGCATGTGTGAACCTTTCACGTATGGCTAGGCTAGATCCAGCTAAAAAAAAAAGTGGGCCGGGTCTGGGCTTTAGGCCTAACCGAGCCAAATTGTGTTTGCTAAAGGTGTGCTTGACAAAACACACCCTTATGCCTTGGCCATAATTTTTATGCCCATTCTAATTTGATATTTGACCAAACAAACCCCTTTTCGATAACAGAAAATTCCAAAAATATTTGGGGCCTTCGTTGATTTATTTATGAGCCCTTCACACTTTGTTTTATTTTTTTTCCTTGTGTTTGTTTTTGTAGATGTGCTCAATCTGTGGACTATTACTGGTAAATGCAAATATGTCATGCAATTTTTTTTACTTCCATCTAAAAAGGACAAATAATAATAAAGGATAAACAAAAAAAATTATATAGAAAATTCCTTCTTCAAATTCATTTTTTGTGAAAATATTCACTGACGCCAAAGCTAGAAGTATCATATGTTTTGGATTTGTGTGATATTTATCAACGCCAGAGTTGGAAATATTCGTAATAATTATTCACTGACGCCAGAGTCAGGAACATGAAAAGAAGAATAAAAAAGGGAAAAAGAGAACAAATTCATAGCAATTTTAGACAAAACCAGCAATACAGCCTGTCTTAGGTAGGATGCTTAAGGGGTGATAGCATCTTCCCTTTCGTGTAACCAGTCTCGTACTATAAAATCTCTATTGACTAGTTAGGGTTCCTAGTGATCATAATACTAGGTGGCGACTCATTGAACAAGACATTTTTCCCTAAAAGAATAAGATGTCAGATATCTGTTCCTTTTCCAATTGAGTAATAATTTTTTAATTGGTCACCACGATGTCCAACTGTGACAATAAAAAATATTAAAAAAAAAAAGAATCAGCCCAACTTGTTCTTGTATTTTAGGCCCATACACATATTGATCCTTAAAAGTCTTATTGATCTCGATCTATTCTTATATTTTATATCATGTTCAATCTACCTTTGTAGTAGATATTTCCATACAAACTAATATAAATGAGAAAACAACAATTAGATTATTCAATCTTTGATTTTTATTCTATTTAAGTGCCCTCCAATAACTAACTTTGAAGATACAAATGTGGCTAGATTTTACTGATATATGGCAATCTCTAAGTAACATGTGGAAAAAAAATGAGTCACGCTCATATTTATTGAGAAAAGAACAGAAAAGTATATATAAAAAAAAATAGTGACAATGCAAACCTTGTGTTAAGCAGTGTAATTTCAAATCTAAAAATAAAAGAAAACTTTTTATGAGTTGGGGTGACAATTCCCAGTTAATTAGCATAAAAACTTAGATGAAATAAAAATTAAATCGATATAAGAAAAGTACCGACAGTCAGATATTTGATAGAAATAACATGTGGGAACGGTTTAAAAGTGGCATTTTCATAAATAAAAGCAAAATTTTCTCTTTTTTTATGAAGAAGCTGATGCCATTAGAGAGGAAAAAAGCTTGAAAACTCTTTTTTTTCCTTTTATTTTCTCTTTTTTTTTAAATCATCGCCTTGTATTATGGTCACTAAGAAACATTAATTGATCTTTAAAGTTCTAAGGTAATGAACTGGTAATGCTTGAGGAAATATATTACCACCCAAAATTATCATACCTAAGGTAAATTGAATTGTTAGTTGTCTCATATTTCTAATAATTTATTGTGCCTAATTTACCAGTGGTCTTTCTATATAGGTGATAATGGGTCAATAGCAATGAGTTGAACTCTTGATAGATATTCAACCTTATCTTTTTTAGGACCAGGTCATTTTTATCATTTTCAATTATATAGTAAATTGACATATCTAAAACCAACTACTCCTGATCAAGACATGTGACTAGTCTATTAGGAGATGTCAATAAATAATTGGATGGACCTATATGGGCTTATTGAACCCAACTAAATCCTAGTAAAAATTCTCACTAAATGATTTTTTTATACAGCTATAGCTCATCCTATAATACAAAGGTTCATTTATAATTTTGTTGAATGAAGTTTTTACACTCAATCTTCTTCTTCTTCTTTTTATCAAAATATAAGTGTATTAAAAATCAAAATAAAACAAAACTAGGAACCAGCAAGTCAACTGTACAGGCATTTACAAATATATGGAACAAACTCCCTAAAGATAGAGGAAATAAAACCCCAAACAAAGCAGCCCAGTTCAACTAGCCTGAGCAAAGCAAAACATAAACCACAACAAGGAACAAAGATAAGGGACTCAAAAAGCTAGCACATCTAAACAAGCAGACAAAAAAGGCTAAGGAAACAGGCTCCCACAAAGCCAAACAAAATACAGAAACTATGCACCCGGGGTAAACCAGTAGAATCAAGCCAGCCAAAACAACCAAAAAGCCAGCCAGCAAACACGAGAAAAGCAATGCCAGAACAGTCATAACCACCATATAAGGCAAACAAACAAAAGCAACTGGCTTCCACCAAACTGGAAGAAGCTGAAACTATGGACCAAACATAGAGGGCACAAGCATAAGCTCAGCAATGCAAAACAGATGGGAGCAATCCAAACAACAAGAGAAAACCCAAAAGCATCCCGACAGCAGTTGAGCAGCATAACAACTACACGAACAAGGATGAAACCCTAGAACAGAGCCCATACAAACCAACAAAGCTAACAGCAGATCTAAAGACCACCCAACCAAGAACATCTAGCAGGACCACAACCAAAACCTGCAGAAAACATTTGAACCAGCTAGCCAAAAGAGATTAGAGACAAATACAAGTATAAAATAGCTAGCAAGAAAAACTCCTTGCAAATTAAAAACCACAATACAAGAAGCTAAAAAGGAGACGATGGAACAGTATCATCAGAACTTCTCATTGATATGGGAACTATAATAGGGCCTTTGAGCTTCTGCTTCTCTTGAAGAACCGCATCAAAGGTGGCAACAGCGCTGCTTCTCGTGAGATACTGTCTTCCTGAAGCCTTCACAGCAGGAGTATCTCCTTTTTCAGAAATATGCACAAAGTTCAGAGTAGTAGATTGCTTGGTATTAGTGGCAATAATCTTGGATCTTTTTTGTCCAGGGATTGGGTCTTCAGGTTATCAACTGTACCAGCTTCTGTGCATATTGGATCAGCAAGAGGGCCTGCACAATAAAGCTGTTATTTCTCAACAAGAGCAATATCCTTAGAAGGAATTCTAGTAACAAAATTGGTAGTGGCTACATGAGGTCATTTTTTCCTTGTGGAATTGAGCCCCCTGTTGCATGCATTTGTAAAATAACCTATAACCCGACACCTCTTACAAAACCTAGGGAGGGATTCATAAGTGACCTGCTGAGAGAAAGGCATGCCATTGGGCAAAACAACTTGGATAACATCTAGTAACTCTTGTAACAAATCAACCTTAATCAGTATCTTAGCATAAGAGAGCTTGGACATATTTGCAGTGGGAATGTCACAGTGTATTGGTTTCCCTATCATATTGGCAAGCTTTGAAAGATACAAAAGAGTCCAGCATCGCAGAGGCAAGTTGGGAAGTTTTACCCAGGTTTGTAGCTTAGTCATATCAGAGGTTTAGAAGAAAAAAAATCATGCGTAATTTTCAAGATAAAGGGCCAGCCAAACACGAAGAATGGACCAGCACTCAGGGTTTCTAGCATTTCCAGTTCAGAATGAAAAGCAAATATTAGCCAACCAAAATCATGCATAATGAATTTTGCTTTATGCTGCCAATGCTTTCCAATGAAATGTAACAAAGACGCGTAACTAGGGAATTTCACAGCTACGTACCCAATCAAATAGAAACGCCATATGAGAGTAGCATCTCCTAGGTCTGTCTCTTTCAGTTGACAGGATTCTGAAAATATAAAATCAGGAAAATAGATAAGATGAGGAGGTAGTGGGTTTGAAATACCTATCGAGATATCTGAAGTAGGGCATTTGTAGCCTCCTGACAAAGGCGTGCCTTGAGCCCTAGATGCTGGAGTATGGCCATCATCAGTGGGAGGAACACCACTAAGAGGCTGGGAAGTGGAGCATTCTTTACCAAAAGTTGGCTGAGAAAGGGAGACTGAAGATGGACATCGAGTTGGGTTGCCAAAGCCCGGGTAAGAACATCTCGGGTGAGACCCAACCAAACACTCAATCAGTGCGATGTGAGATCTAAAAATTCCAGAAGAACCCTCATTACAAGCACTAAGAGTAGTGGGAGTGTGAGGAACTGTTTTTCTGCATGGGATTGTTCCCACGCTTGGATGAAACCCTAGCTCTACTTAAAGGATTAACAAAATCAGTCAAAACTGCCTTCTTTTTTGGTGTAGATGAGGCAAAATTAATGGCCTGTTGGACCGGCAAGCAGCTACGAGACAAAGCCCTAGTCACTCGTGAAGTAGACCCATGACGGGGAACCTGAAAACTGAAATCACCTTGAATAGTGTTAAGGGATGACGCTTTGATCTTTAATTTAGTCATACTTGACAGAAGAGGAGCTTCGTAGTGAGATGAGAATAAGATGATTGACAATGAGATGAGAATTACGCTCGGGCAGAGCATACAAGCAATTTCTTTCACTTACAACCAGGTGCTTCTCTCTCTTGGATCACTCACATATTTTACACTCAATCTTGGATAATATCCAAGTAGTGACCCTTATAGGTTTATCTACTTGATAGATTCATTTCTCTAAGGTGTTAATACATTTAACTTTTACATTTATAATTTAATTTCAGGGTATTGCCCCGAATAAGTGGTTGTGCATATAAATTGATAAGACTGGTGTATGTACAACCACAATAAGTGGATAATTTATTCACAACCAAGATATTTACATCACACATAAATGAATCACCTTATCATCCCCAAACGAAACTTAAAAGTAAAGAACTTTAAGGATTCATTTATGTTAATAATCATTGATGGATGTTTAACTTATGTATTTTTAAAGAAAGTTTTGACTATTGAAGATAAAATTATAAGATGTAGATGTTACTTCCAATCAACATCCAAAATCATAATTTGTTATAAGCTCATTCATTTTAGACATTTTATATAAATAACATATTGACAATTAAGATTTTTTATTGGAAAGTATTTAAGTATAATTAAGAACCAAATGAAGAGTTTTTAAAAATATTAAAAATATTAGAATGTTGGTCTTTTAAAGGCCTTTTAATGTGAGCTAAAGCCTTGGTTGGTTTTATAAGCAAATTAGAGAACCTAATGCAAATGCATGTATAAATGTAAACATTATTCTCTAAAAACAAAAAGCAAGCTCATACATAAATAACACGAGGGAATGACTAAGAACATTAAACATGAGAATGATACAAACTTTGAAAGATTCGGCCTACATGCATAAAAACCAAAACACTTGAAAACACATTGAATATATTTACAGTACACGCTTTTCCATAAAACATATCATAACGGAAAAAACTCAAACAAAGTGTCCATATACATGCATTATCAATCTCAAAGTTTGTTTAAACCAATAATTCCATGTTTTTAATAAATTCTTCATATCTCTAAGCAAATTCTCCATATCTTTGAAGTGGAATCTTTATATGTCTAATAAAATCTCCACACCTCATGCAATGTCTCTATACACAGCACTTTACCATGGTCACAAAGCAGTCTCCATTTCACGTGAAAATGTTCTTTATCGTTTCTACCTTCTTTTTTAACCGTAAAAATATATTGAATGCTCTTATAAACCTAGTACTCTAAAGCTTGAGGAGAAAAGAATAATGAGTCTTTGAGATTGCATGCAATGTTAAAGACTAGCGCAAATGATGATACCAAACTAAGAGAGAGAGAGAGAGAGAGAGAGAGAGAGAGAGAGAGTTATCTATTTAGGCTTGGACCAAAAGAAATGCTTTTGGTCCACTTGGGCTTGGCCCAAATAGACTACTTCTAATTTTCTTAAGTGATACCCAAGCATACTCATTTTGTTTTGCTTGGCAACCAAAATGGATTAAATTTTAATTCGTGTGGTAGATTGAGCAAACCTACTCCAAGTGGCCAACCATGCCCACGATGTCGTAAGCTTTCTGACAGCCACTGTTAAGGCCTCTATCAAGTCTCACAAATATCCCACACTTATAATGTATATTACGAGCTCGAAGAAGTTAGGACGACACAGCGCACCACACATTAGTGTTACGTAACATAAACATAACTCTCCATTACAACACACCTCTTATACTTATGAACTCAATGTAGTGCTTACCTTTCTCACCAATAGCTATCACCCGCTAACTTATCTCGCCAATAGCTACCATCAATGTAAGCTAATAGGAGACTTGTTTTTTAAGAAAGCATGGAAGTCACCCCATCAACCCATTAACTCGTGGTCAAGTCCAATTATCCTATCAACTCATCAACTATTCGTGAAATGGCCCATTTTCGGTGCAAAGTTTCTCCAACTTCATTATAGATATTCCAATTCTAGTTCCAACCAAAAGTACTAAAGAATCTATATAGGCGGAATGAAATCACAAATGGATCAATTGGAAAAGTTTAAGTGGCTAGGTGGGTGACAACATAATTAAATATAAAAAAACCCAGTAATTTAATATGAAAATTTTCAATTAGATCCCTAAGTTAATTTTTTGCTAATTTTTACATCAAATTTTATTAAACATGGTATTTTTCTATTGCATCAAACATAAGCAGTACATTAAACATAAAATATTATAGAACTTTGAAAAAAAAAAACTGAATTGAAAAATATTTGGAACGGAAACTAATTAATAAAATATTTTGTTTCCAGGTATTCTTAGAACAAAATACTTGTTTTTTTGTTGCTAACATATCCAACGAAGTCATTCATCATTTTACCAATAGCTAACTCATTAGAGAGTGTTTTAAATTAATTTTCTTGGTTCTATATTTACAGAACATTGCATGTGTTATACATAGCTTGATCACAAGATGCAATGAACAATTACCACTTTCAATATTATCCGACCAGTGCCACAAAACCCCAAAAATCACAATCCTGTAAACAAAAGTAGATTCTTGGCAGCTTGGTGATCTAAACCTTTTGCCTACTAGCTGCATGGGGATCTGCCTTCCTCTAATTAATAACTGCAATATTAACCATTATTTTATTTGATCACTAATCTAATGTTTCTTCCCACGTTGAGTATTATATTATACAGGTCCTCACTTATTTGAGAAAGAAAAGGATCCTCCGAGCAAATAATTGCAGCAAATTCTTCTTGGTTAATGATGTTTTTAGATTATTTTAATATGTTAATATTAAAATTAATTTTTAAAAATAAAAAAATTATTTTAATATATTTTTAAATTAAAAATACTTTAAAAAATAATTATAACTAATTCTCAAATATGGTTTAAAACTTTTAGTGCAATCTGCAAAATATTTAATTTCTAAAAACATGGAAGATCCTTTGGATGTGCTCGCAGCCTTAAAATATATTTACGCACTTTGGTTGATCAATCACTTCCAAGCACAAACGTGGCACTTTCTCGATCGATGTGTTTTTTCATAACTTGGTGTGCTGAGAATATAAAACTAATACTTACAAGAAAATTATTTTATTGAGGTTTTTTATAATTTTCAATTTTAATTGATGACTTTAAAGGATAAATTTACTGGTTAAGAGTATTTGTTTTCTTCTTTAACTTTTATACTTTAAATTTTAGTACTAGTATTTTAAAAAAATCTTTTAAATAGATGTAGAAGATGTATTTTTAAAAAATATATAATTTTAATTAGAATGCACGGTAGATCCAAAATTTAATTTTAATTAGTGTTTAAACAAAATGTTTTTTTTAAATACATCAAATAGATGTACATGATGTATTTTAAAAACTATCCAAAAATAAGATTTATTTTTAATTAGTATGTAAATTGTGCTTTATGGTTCATGGTTTTATCAGATATATTGTTTCAGATATAATAATCTGAGTCACGAGTTTAAAAAGTTAACATTATAATTTTTTTAATTTTCTATCGAGGTTATTTCAATCTCATTATTTGGATTATGAATTTGATAAAACGTCCCATATTAGCTTGGCTCTGATTATTGGAGTTACAGATTTGTCCATTCTAACTCGAATTGACCAACACCAATTTTTTTGATCTTTTTTTTAATCTATTTTATTTTTTTATATTTAATAGATTGTAAATTAAGTTATATTATTTGTTCTCTTTTGAAAGCATATTTTTTTCTCCAAATTATTATAATTATTTTTTAGAAATTTAATTTATTTATTATTATTATTATTTATTTTTTTACCGTTTAATTAAAATAAAATCAACTTAATTAGCGTTACTTATTTTTTTAAAAAAAAAAATGCTTGTGAAACTTGGATATTAGTTTTTGTTTTAAAAAATAATTTAACCTTACAGTGAAGCACAATCACACCGGGAACAGTGAACTTGGTCACCAGGGCTATGTCTATGCATTTATGTCTGGGTTAACGAGTCTGACACCATGCACATTCGTTGAGATAATGACTTCAAATTCTATTTGATTGAAATCTATAATCGTAAAACTGATTTTAGATTCAATTAAACAACCTAAAGATTCCATTTTTTTGAATTCTTTGAACGTTATTTAATTTGTATTAAATATTATTTGTTTACTATGTGTGTCTGTTTAAAGGAAAACCAATAGAAAGTTAACACGAGAGCAGATTTACAAAATGAGAAACTTCAATTTCATTGACCGACATTTGATTTTTATTTTGTTTATGTATTTAATCTTTTATTTTATATATTTGAAAGATTAACCTTTGATATGTTTTATTTGAATGCATTTTATCATGTGAAATTGTTAATTACTAACGTCTATCATTAACACATGACTATTATGCATTGACAGGCGATAAAAAAAATTAAAAAAAAATATTGTTTGAAATTATTAATAGGATCTTAGTTCTTTTAACTTTACCAGGTGTTTGTTTTGGAATTATGGTTATAATTATTTTTTAAAGTAATTTTTATACTAAAATGCATCAAAATGATATTTTTTAAAAAAAAATTATTTTTAAAATTAGCGCATCAAAATTATCCAAAATATATAAAAAATTAATTTTTAGCAAAACAAAATTAAAATTTTTGGAGAACATTGTTTGTATCATGTTTTCAAATAGTGTCTAAACTTATTTATATATTGTTTTTGTAATATTTACTGTGAGGTCCACTATGATATAATCTTCTAAATATCTTATAAATTTCATTATTTTTTTAGCAAGGATACTAATGCAACACATAATATCTTTCATACTAAGTAATTATATCAAGATGTTAGGGGGGAAATTTTAAAAATATCTTTATGGTTGTCTTGGAGCTTAATCACACGTTATAAACTTTAGGGATCAAAATGTAATTTATTACCTGTGTTTTATTATGAGTTTTTGTCACTGTCACTTTTTTATTTAGGCCATGTTTGTTTTCCAGAAAGTAGTTTTCAAAAAATCATTTTCCAAATTTTCCTGTGTTTGTTTGTCATTAGAAAAGTTGGTCAACGGAAAACATTTTCCGATCAACGAAAAACACTTTCTAGTCAATTTCAGTCAAAGAAAAATTTGACTTTGTTTTTAGAAAAGTGTTTTCCCTTTAGCCGTGTTTGTTTTCCGGAAAGTGGTTTTCAAGAAATAATTTTCCAAACTTTCTTGTGTTTGTTTGCCATTAGGAAAGTTGGTTAATGGAAAACACTTTCCAGTAAAAGAAAAATTTAGCTTGGTTTTCAAGAAAGTGTTTTTCTGAAAAATTTAGGGGGAAAACACTTTCCAGAAATTGTGAAAAATTTAGAAATGTTATTATTTGATGATTATATCAAATTTGATCCTCAAACTTTTGATTGCTATATATATTTTGTTTTGAATATTTATTTTTTAATTTCATCTTTTAAAATTTTATTTTTATATTAACTTTGGTCCTTATTTTTATAATTGTTATTTGTTTTTTCCTTATTATTTTTTTATTGAAATTTTTTATCTATCAGATTTGGTCCTCATTCTTTTGATTGTTACTTATTTTATTTGAAATATTTATGAAATGTTGATTATTATTATTTTAATTTCTTCATCTTTTATTTTTTTTAATTTTTTAGATTTGATCTCTATTATTTTAATTATTATTTATTTTATTTGAGATAATTTATGAAATTATATTATTTTTTTCAATTTCATTCTCATTCAACTTTTTAATTTGTAAGATTTGTTCCTCATTATTTTAATATACTTGATAAAAATAAAATGTTAATAAGTTATTTTTCAGCTTATTTTCCATGACATAACCAAACACTAAAAAGTGTTTTCCAACTTATTTTCTATTACATTACCAAATATCAAAAAATACTTTCTCGGAATTTACTTTTCAAAAAAAAACTACTTTTTAGCAAACAAACGAGACCTTAGTATTCTGACTGCTCACAACATTCTAAATTTTAGTATATATTAATAGATGCTGAAGAATATGATTGTGTTTATACAACAGGAAAAAAAAAAAAAAGGAATTTAATTGTTGCAATTTCTTAGCGTAAGAGAGTATTTATTTTTCTACAATCATAACATATCATAACATGTTCGGCTCGAGCTAATTATTTAAAAGACACTTTCTATTAACCGCTTGAAAACTTCATATGCTTTGTAATATGAATATTATAACTTTAGCGTGATATAGAAAAAATTCCTTGCAAATTGTCAAGGCATTGTCCAAAACACGAGATTGGTAATTTATGGGTTAGAAAATAATATAAATTATTTTTTATATCTATATATAAAAAAAATAGGTCTACATAAATAAATAAATAAAATTATTTTAATTTTGTTTAAAATTAAGATTTGAAATGTAATTATGTATGGAATTTAATAAAAAAACATAAAAAATTGTTCGACTAATCAATTAAGATTTTTTTATGGTTGAGCAAAAAATAAAAACTATTTGAATATCAAATAGTCTCGTAGCCACTCAATATTATCATTGTATTTGATGGTATAATTATCTTTGATACAATGACATTACTATTATAGAAAATTAAAAAAAAAAATTGTAATTCCGTCAGCATAACATTGTTTATTGTGTGAGTCTTTTTTTTTTCTTGTCTTTAAAGCACTTTTTGTTCTATCATTAAACTTTTTATTTTATTTTTCTATATTTTATTTACTAGAAACCGAGTTTAATAATTTGTTTTAATTTATTTGCTATATAATTATCATGATATAAACAAAAACTAACAATATTTGATTGTTACTCTATTTCATGAAATAAAATTTAATTTTGTTGCTTATAAGAAATTGAAACTACAAGGATTAAATTTGACAAGAAGGCAAAGATGCAAGCTTTTTTCCAGAGTTCACGAGGCACCCAAAACATCATTTCTTCACACTTCGATTCCTAAGTTTGAAAGAGAAGAAGGGGAGTCGCCATAAAAGAACAAAGAAAAGAGAAAGTTGTTAATTATTCACATTTTAACAGCAAAAAAAGATGATATTATTGTAAAAAAATTTCATTTGACAGGAGTAATTTCATTTAGATTTTTTTACCCCTTATCTTGCAATAAAAAATAGATTGTGATTAGAGAGTTTTTAAAAAAAATTTTGTTGATTTTTGGTTTCTTAACTAATTAAAGGTTATTTTGAGTTTAAATATGAGTTTATAGAGTTTTTTTATTATTATTTTTATCCTTTCAATGAAAAGGAATTGAAAATAGGTTTCCTTTATCGCAAAGCCAAAGCTAAATTTTCTAGTCATCTAAAATCAACAAACGATGCGTCATCTATTTTTTCTTTTTAAAGAAAAGGATGGGCAGAGATGGAGGCCTAATTTTAAAGGTCACCCATCTAGCCTTCTTTATAATGGACCACATGCATGGTCTCGTTTTGGACTTTATGTTTTTTTATCTTAATATTTCCTTTAATTTTAATTATAATTCATTAAAATAAAAATAAATAAATAAAGAATTTATTAGTGATTTTATTTTTTAAAATATTTTTTGGTTTCTATTTTTTTATTCAAATAAATTGTTTTCTTTTTTATGACTTTACTAAATACTCTTTTTTTATAACCCTTTATTATTGTCTTCTTCCATTTTTTAGGTGGCTTTCCCATGTTTATTTGCATTATTTTATAATTAAATAGGAAAGGATTCCAATAAATAAAGTTATCAAATCTAACCGGGTTTATAATTTGAGTTATAAATTTGATGAGTATATCCAATACAACATCATCCAAAATATGTATATATATAAACAAAGTTGTCGAGAAAAAAATTAAAGTCAAATTAGGTTTTAATTAGGTCAAGTTTAGACCTTTTAGGTATATTAAGTCATATTAGGTCAATTCCTACTAAATTTAACTTAAAATTCAAGCCAGATAAAAAGATGGGTCGAGGGCCTTCCAGTTAACATGTCAGACCAAACTTGGTTTAGTGACATTGCTAAAACAATTTCCTACAATAATATGCGTGCAATGTATTATATTTTTTAATACATTCGCATCAGAGTTATTAAAAAAATAATTTATAATTAAAACTTGCAAATAATTTATAATTAAAACTTGTTTTGTGGTTAGATGAGATAAAGGGGTTTTAAGTAGAGAGATTTCTTTAATATCCTTATTTCATATAGCCTAATTGTTTTTATTTGTTTTGATTGCTTTTGATTTTTCTTTAAATAAAAAACATAGAGCAAAAAAGTTTTATCTTTTTTATAAAAAAATAATAAGAAAAAGAAGAATTGTTCTATCAAATCATTTTATTTTGATGAAATTTTAATTATTGCTGTTTTTATAAAAACTATTTTCCATATAATAAAATGAAAGGTTTTCAATTGACTTCTACAACATAAGATTATATATTTTAATTAAAATATATCTCTTAGTTTCTAAACTTGATAATATTTTTTTTTAACAGTTATAGGTGTATATTACTCTCAATTTATTTTGCTGAATGAATGTACCAAATTTTCAGTTAATAATTTAAAAAAATCAAGCTAAAATCATATTGTTATCTGCATATTGCTTTTTTTTTTATATTAAAAAAATTAACTGTTAAAATAATTAATTTTTAGATCCAATTGAAAATTATCTTAGTTGATTTTAGACCCGTCGAGTTAATCAAGTTACATTAAATTATTAAAATAGCTATGTATAATATTAAAATATAACTGGCTCTTTTAATTTGTATTTTATTATTGGAGTGCATATGAAATAAATCATATGTATATTATTTAAAAGAACATATTAATAATTTGGTTTTTTTAAATAACATTTTCAAGGGGAAATAAGCATCGATTAACTGTATCAGTTATATTCCATTAATTATTGGAGTCTTGCGCTTCCCAAGGCCTTGTCCTCGGCCCCGGGGGGGGTGGGGGATCCAGTCACCCGAAGTTTGATGTTCGATCTATCAGGCAGTTCGCATAAGATTCCGGTCCGGTCTACCACGTGTCCCGTTTTTTCTACGGGGAATTTTGCTTTGTGACGCCGGAAGCAAAGATGCAAAAGGAAATTAATGCATTATCCTTTAATTACTCGTCACTAACACCTGAGCGTTGTTATTTGCGAATTTCTTTGTTCTAAAGAAGTCCTTCGTTAAAATAAATTTTATATATGATGTGAAAACATTTTATATGTTATATAAAATAAGGTACCATATAAGTTAGAGTAATTTAAAAGTTTATTTTATATTATTTAAAATTTTATGTGACATGTAAATGAGCGTTAATGAAAAAACGGGATTACACTATTTTTTAGATATTATATTAATGTTTTATGATCTTTTTTTTTTGGTAATTCAGGGTGTCCGGGTCTGCTTGTACGCACCAAAACTAATCCCCGGGACCAACTAAACATCCTGCAAGCCTAGTTAGCATGTAAGGCACCGCGGGGGTGACAAACATTCACAATGAAATTCAAACCCATGTGTAGTGAAAGGGAAGGGAACAAATCCCTTTCACCCCTAGACCATATCCCTCAGTACGTTTTATGATCTTTCTTAATTAGACATGATGTGGAATTTACATTTTAATATTGACTTATATTTTATATCATCATATAAAGAAAATCACCTTTCTTATATGGAGTAGAAGTCTATTTAATTTTGGCATGTTTAATTTTCTTATGGTAAGACCATTTATTTAGTATTTATCAATAAAATTATTTTAATAAATGTGATTTCTCATAAATTTTAATGGTATATATATTGAATCAAATGTTTTGTGCTTTTCTATATAGTTATGGGCGAGCTTAAAAAATATCCTTTTATCAACTAGGATTTAGAATAAATAGTTTGGTTTAGTTAGTGATTTATTTGGTATAATAAAATTCAATTTTATTATTCATAAAAAATTGAACCTTTGAGGACCAAATAAAAAAGCAATCTATTTTTTATTTTTTACTGCACACGAGGCGTGGGTTTTAAAAATTGGAACCTTTTTTTTTCCATATTTGTCCCTTTAGTTTTGAAATTTTAATTTTTGGTCCAAGACTTTATTTTATTAATGTTTCGTTCTTTTAGTTTGAGATAAGAAAGAATGTTCTTGGTTGGTCATAATTTAACAACCAAAAGGCTGATTTTGATGTTAAAATGTTCATTAGATGATAAAAGTTTTATTGAAGTGTTTTTAAGATTTCATCTTGTTGAAAAAGCAAATTAGGATTGAGAAAGATTTTTTTTTATTTTGTATTTTTTTTATTTACTTAGAGATTTTTAAGTTGAGAAATTAATTTATTGAGATCCTAAAAGTTTTTATTATGTGATTTTTTTATATAAAAATAGTTTGAAAATTTTTTTTAGGTTCGAAAAACCCCAACTTAATTTTTTGACCACTTCTTCAGCATACGAAATCTAGGTAAGCAAGTGACTAAGATGTATTTGTCACCACACGTGCGCGCGCACGCGCACACATAAATATAAAGGGTTAAAAGGATGAAGTCTTGAATTTTTTTTTTTTAAAGTAGAACTAGGTTTGAATTGGATCACATTTGGACCTATTAGATTGACCGGGTCATATTAAGTTAGCTCCTAACTTGTTTGATTAAAAACTCGAGCCAAACAATAGGTCTAGTCAAGGGATCTTTAAGTTGACACATCAAGCCGAGTTTAGCAACACTGCTAAAAATTTTGTCAACAACAACAGATTTAAAGTGCAATGTTCTTTTATATATATATATATATATATATGTTCATATCAAAATTATCAAAAAATAAAATTATTAGTTAAGACTTGCTCTTATTAAGTAATAAGTTAAAAGGTGTAGGGAATTTATTGCTCACCCACACCCAATGCATTGTGATCTACAGTGCATTCTTTTTTTTTTTCACTTTTTTTTTATCCTTTTTCTTTCTTTCTTTTTGTCACTTTTTCATTTTTTTTACTTTATTTTTTATGCACTCCCCCCCCTTTTTTGTTTTTTTTCTCCCAATTTTATCTTTTTTAATTTATTTTTTTAATATTGAGCTGGTTAAAAATTTTGCTTTGTAATTTTTTTCCTTTAAAATATGGTGGATTACTACAGTGTTTTCCCACATGGTTTTTTTATTTTTTTATTTTTCAAAATTATATTTGTTGATTTTATTTTTTTTAATATTAAGTTGATTCAGAATTTAGTTTTGTAATTTTTTTTTTAAACATTATTGATTGCTACAGTGTTTCTCCACATGGTTTTTTTGTTTTTCTTTTTATTTTATCCAGAATTATTTTTTTGATTTTTTTTAATATTAGACTGGTTAAAAATTACATTTACAATATGTGAAGGAAACACTGTAGCTTTCCTCGCAAATTACTGTGGATTGCTACAGTGTTTTTTCCCATCTAGTTTTTTTTTTTGTTTTTTTGTGTTTTTTTTTCTAAGATTGTTTTTGTCATTTTTTTTTTAATATTAAGTCGATTAAGAATTACAATTATAAGTAAGGCTAAATCATGTGGGGAAAAACACTGTAACTTTCCTCACAAAAATTATGGTTCGATACAGTTTTTCCTCACATGATTTTTTTTCCAGGTTCTCTTGTTTTTTCTTTTTTTGTAATATTTTTTTTTAAAATTATCTTTGTCGATGTTATTTTTTTAATATTGAGCTGTATACAATTTAACTTTGTAATAAAGCTTAATCATGTGGGGAAAGCACTGTAGCTTTCCTCACAAAACACTGTAGATTGCTACAGTGTCTCTCTACATAGGTTTTTTTTCTTATAATT
Organism: Populus tomentosa; assembly: GCA_018804465.1. Classification (NCBI taxonomy): domain Eukaryota; kingdom Viridiplantae; phylum Streptophyta; class Magnoliopsida; order Malpighiales; family Salicaceae; genus Populus; species Populus tomentosa. The sequence continues at coordinate 9,786,363 of CM031979.1, read as the reverse complement.
TTTTTAAAATTATCTTTGTTAATTTTATTTTTTTAATATTAAGCTAATTGAGAATTACGAGTATAAGTCATTACAAATAAGGCTAAATAAAGTGGGGAAGCACTATAGCTTTCATCATAAAAACACTGTGAATTGCTACAATGTTTCTAGTATGATTTTTTGTCCCTTTTTTCATGTTTTTGTTTTTCAAAATTGTCTCTGTTGATTTTTTTTTTTTTAATATTGAGCTGATTGAGAATTTAGCTTTGCAATTTTTTTCTTTGAAACACTGTGAATTGCTGCAGTGTTTTTCCACATGATTTTTTTAATGATTTTTTCCAAAATTATCTTTGTCGATTTTTTTATAATATTGAGTTGGTTAAAAATTATAATTACAATAAAACTAAATCATATGGGGAAAACGTTGTTGTTTTCCTAACAAAATGCTGTAAATTATTACAGTATTACTCTAAATAGTTTTTTTATAATTCTTTCTAAAATTATCTTTGTCGATTGTATTGGGAAAAACACTGAAATTTTCATCACAAAACATTGTCAATTACTATAACGTTTTTTCTTATGGGTTTGTTTTCCTTCCAAAATTATCTTTGTCGATTTTTTTTAATATTAAGTTGGTAGAGAATTTAGCTTTGTAATTTATTTTTGCTTTTTATTAACAGAAAAGTTAAATCATGTGGCAAAAACATTATATCTCTCCTCACAAAATACTGTGGATTGCTACAAATCATTTTATTCAGTCTCTAAGTTTTTGATCACCATCACCAACACAACTTTTTTTTTCTGTCATGAAATATTGGTCCCATCATACCTTTAGTTTCTATTGCTTATCTAGCGTTGGTTCACAATTATAACATTATCAAGTATATTTGTTTTATAAACCCGCAGCAACGCGTGGGAATGCCATCTCATGATTATAATAAGATGTTGAAAAATACTGGTGAAAAATTGTAAAAAAATAAATAAAAGATTGTGTTAATAAGATAAAAGGATTTTACTTACAGACAAACCTTTTTATCCTTGTTTCAAATCATCCATATGTTTTCTATATTTATTCTTATTTCTTTTGATTTTATTATATAAAGAACGTAGAACTAAAAAGTTGTATTTTTTTACGGGAAATAAATATTAAAAAAAAGGAGGAAATCTACTATCAAATTATTTTATTCAATGAAATTTAACCTTTTAATATTCTTAACCATATGATTAAAGAAATGTTTTTGGAGGGATCGTTGATACATGAGATAATATATTTTAATTTTAATCTATCTTTTAGCTTTTCAATTTAATTTTTAGTTAGCCCGTAAGCATCACAATTTTTTTTTCTTTTACAAAAGTAAGAGTTGCTTTAACCAACTTTTGAACATCAAGACTATACTCTTCTTTTTTTAACTCAATTTTAAACAAAATTATACTTAGTGTGTTTTAAAAATATTATTTTTTACTATCTTTTTTTCTACAAATATTTTCTAGAAACTTTTATGTTCTTAAACTAAGTGAGTTTTTCCTTTACATTACAGTAAACAACAAGATAGGTGGCCTCTGGGCTGGTCAAATGTTTTTTAACATAAAAAAATTCAGACGATGATAACATTTTTAACGAAACAAGAAAAATTTGGAAACAAAGTCATTGATTCAAATGGGCTTAATAAACTCGATTACTTTAATAATATTGATTATATAAAAAAACAATGATACTAAAAAAAAGTAAAACAAAAAAAGACAATGACTAATTAAAAAAAATAAACATTTCCCAATATTATAAAGCGATACGCTCTAAATATTCTTAAGAGATCACAACTATATTATTTGATATCAAAACAAAAATTGAATAAGAACGAGATATCTTCATAGAGAGAAAAATAAAGAAAATTCAAAGTTCAATTACCAACAAATCAAATGCTAAAGGAAAAATTGAAAAGGAAATAAATTTAAAAGAGGTTAAAAAAACTCAACTCGAGTTAGCATGCTAAATTCATGGTCTAGTTGTGAGATAGGAATTAGGGGTGATCATTTTTTGTTTGGTTTGGTTTTTACTTAAAAAAGTAACTAAACTAATTTTTTTTGAAAAAAAACCGAAACCGGTTCAAACTGACCGATTTCAATTCGGTTTGGTTTTTTAGAACAAAAACCGGTTCAAACCGATTAGGATCGGTTTTTTCAGTTTCGACTCGGTTTTTGCTGGTTTAGTCTGGTTTCTTTTGGTTTTGGCTCAGTTTTTCCTTTCCAGTTTGCTTTAGTTTTTTTCGATTTGAGTTCGATTCGGTTTTTTCAATTCAGGCTTATAAAACCAAAACCGACCTGGTCGGTTGTTTCAAAATTCTATTCGGTTTAATCAGTTTTTTTTTACAATTTAGTTTTTTCAGTTATTTTTTTCCCGGTTTTCTCGGTTTAATTGGTTTTTTGGTTTTTTTTGCTCACCCCCAATAGGAATAACTCTGTACAAAAAAATTGAATAAAACAATGAAGGTCAACTCTGAAAAAAATTAAATAATAAAAGGCAAAACTAAAATATAATCAATTAAAAAACATAAAAAATCCGAGTTAACCCGGATTAACTCGATTAACCCTATAGAACAAAAAAGTAACAAAAATCACAAAGTTGAAGGTTCAATAATCTAATATCAAAGGATGAAATTGATTTTTTTTTGTTAAAAAGATCAAAGTTAAATCAAGATAATCTTTAAAACCCGTGACCTTTTATGAGACCGGGTTACTCCATAAAAAGCAAACCCAAAACATTCAAGAAGAAAAATTCTCAATCATCCAAAATTAAAAAAAATAAATAGCAATTAAAAGTATAATGACAAAATCTGATATTAAAATTAAATTCAAATATAGTAAATTAAGAAAAAAAAGATAAAAAATAAAAAATAACAGCAAAAAGAATGATGACCAATTAAATGAAATAAAATAACGAGGGACGAAGTTGAAAAATAAAATTAATTAGGAAAATGATAAAAAACAAAAAAAAAAATTGTAATAAAAGGAATGAAAACCAAATATGACAGATGAAAAAAATAAATGATGATGAAATTGAAAAACAATTTCAATTTTATAAATTATTTTAAATAAAACAAATAGTAATAAAAAAAACATTGACCAAAGTTGAAGGAAAAACAAATTGAAGAGGTTTCTTTAAAAAACAAGAGGGGTAAACGTAGAAATCGAGGGGAAAAGAGAAAAGAAAGAGTAAGAAAAAGTATGTCGGCGTCAAAGCTAAGTACCAACGACTACACGCATTGTTAAAAGATGGAGGAGCCGCTAAGGTAATTCGAAAGACAACCAGAAGCCACTAGTCTTTTTTTGAAAGACGTCACATGCGCCCCCTAACCCACTAGTACGTGTTGCACGTGCCAACCACTTTTATTTTAAAATAATATGTTTTATAATATTAAAATATCAAATTGCTCATCTTTAAACTTGATTATACGAAAACAACCTTGAATGCTAGCTTAATAATTTCTTATTAAAAGGGTAATTATATCATTTTACTGTGCTTAAATAAATGAAAAGATGAAGAAGTTCTTAAGTGCAAGTTTAATATTACTTGCTTTTAAATGTAAATAAGTAATTTTATTGTACTAAAAAAAATATAAAAAGACCAATTTATCCCTATTAATTTGATATTGACTAAGGAGTCATGTAGAAAAGATGATATTACCCCATCAGCAAGGCCATTGGGTTTTGTTGATAATGGCAAAAATATAAATACATTATTCAAATCCATAAGATTTTGTGTGTTGATCTACACCGACATCTTTTAGTTTTTTTTTTTTAATTTTAACTTTAACATTTTTTTTCTTTTTCTTTCTTATTGTTGTTTGACATGAATCACATAACATAGGATGCACAAACAGTAAAACTGAACCAAACATTTTGTTTTCAATGCATGATAAAAGAAGAAGGTATTTTCCCTTATATTAAGAGATTATCACTAAAAAACATCTCGTCTTGGGAAATAATAAAAGTGATTAATGTTTAGAAACATAATAGATATGTTGCTCGTGTGTCCCCATAGGTTGAATAATTTTTTTATGTAAAAAAGTAATAGGTTAAAAAAAGTTCAAATCTGAAGTTATTGGTTAAACTGACAATTTAAATAATATATAAAAAAACAACAACGAAAAAACTGACCAAAAAAAAACTACACTCGAGTCTATTCAAATCATCAAACAATTAAATGCTAGCCTAACTAAAGAAAAATAATAAAAAAAAGAGTTAAACTTCAAAAAAAAAACATTCAAACTTCAAAAAAAAAACATCATCTTTAAAAAAAGGGGGGGAATCCAAGCAAACTTAGGCGAACCACCTGAATTTAGTCTAATCTAAAAAACTCGCAACTTGTTAAATAATAGACCCGAGTTTAATCGAGAAACTTAAAGTCATCCCAATTAATTTTGAATGATGGAATCGTTGAAAAAATTATTAATAAAAAAATTTGCAAAAGAAAAGGGACAATAAAATGAAATAGGACTAAAATCTGACAGAAAAAGACTTAATAGGGATGAAATCTAAAAAAAAAAATATTCCAAACAAAAAGATTACAATTAAAAGATTCAGGATCAAATTTGAAAAGTTAAAAAAATCACATGGGGTGAAATTAAAAATCATTTGCAATATGATAAATTATTTATAGATTAAAATTTATTCAGAGCTAAATCAATAGAATCAAACCGAAAATAATAAGAAAACAAAAGTTCAAAAAAGAGAATTAAACTGAAGAAAATAACAAAACAAAATTTAAGGATAAAGATAAAAAAAAATGTAAGAAAACATCAATTTAGAAAAAAAGAAACAAACAAGACAAACTCGATAAATTTCTTAAACTTGGTCTAATCATCCCGTGAAAGTTTTTACCCAAATTCAATCCAGAAGTATAATTTTTAATTAATTTAATTTTGAAAGATAAAATCAGTATAAAAATATTAATAAAAAAAACTACAAAAGCAACAAAAAGAATGAGGAAAAAATTTGATTGGAAAAAACCTAAGAAGGATGCTATGTAATAAAAACAAAATCAAAAATAAATATCAATTAAAATAATAAGTATCAAATTTTTAACATTAAAAAAATCATAGGGGGTGAAATTAAAAACATCTGTAAAAACCAAGCAAACCCGAATAAATATTACAAACATGGTCAAATTTTAAAAAGCTCACAACCTATAAAACCCTAGTTTCGGGTCTTATCAAGAAATTTATTATAAGCAAATTTAAAAATATAAATTTTTAAACTTGTTAAAGCAAAAAATAATTACAAAAAAGCCTCAAGCGAACCCAACATCCAACTTGGATCAACAAATCAAACACATGACAGAGGACATGGAATTAGGATTACAAATTAAAAAAATCACAGAGGGTAAAATTAAAAACATCTGTAAAAACCAAGCAAACCCAAATAAACATTATAAACATGGTCAAATTTTAAAAAGCTCGTAACCTATAAAACCTTAGTTTCGAGTTCTATCAAGAAATTTATTATAAGCCAATTTAAAAATATAAATTTTTAAACTTGTTAAAGCAAAAAAGAATAACAAAAAAAGCCTAAAGGAAACCCAACAGCCAACCTGAATCAACAAATCAAACATATGTCAGAGGACATGGAATTAGGATGACGCTATAAATAGGAAAGCGAAAAACATACTAGCAAAAAATATTAAAAAAATCCTTTAAAAAAGATGTAAGTCGACTTGAGTTAATCCTTTAGGTCTATTACTCGGGTTATGAGACCGAAGTGACTCATTAAAGGAAAACCTGAAAAAACAAAGAAGCAAGATTTTTAATTAAACAAATATTAATGGATTAAATTGAAAAAAAAATCAATACAAAACAAAAAATAGCAATTAAAATAATTATGACTAAATTCAAAATAAAATAAAACAAAATAAAATAAAATGTTTAGGTATGAAATTGTAAAAAAAAAATCCTTTAAAAAAGTAGCAATTAAAAGAATTAGGACCAAATTTGACATAAAAATTAAATGAAAATAAATGCATAGAGATGAAATTGAAAAAAAAAAACAAATTAATCAAGAAAATGTTTCAAAACAAAACAAATAACAATTAAAAGAATGGGGATCAAATTTAAAATAAATTAAGAAAAATCAAATGACTAGGGATGAAATCGAAAATAAAATCCAGTTAGAATTAATAAATGTAAATAAAACAATTGCAAATAAGAAAAGAGGGACTGAATCAAAAGAAAAAATAAATTGAAGGCCGGTATAATTTTTTGTATGTGCAACATACAATGTAAGAAAGAAAAAAAATGAATAGAAAGAAAGAATGGAAAAGAAATTTTAGGCTAAACCACGCCGAACCACCACGCATACACTGTTTAGAGAAGAAAAGGATGTCAAGACAAATCAAATATGCATTAGAATTACGATTACAACCATTAATGTTAGTCGCATGTGTTGCCAAACGACAACAAAATGGTCGACGAACAACTTTTTTGTTTTTTTATTTGAATAAAATTGAAAATGCTTATAGGACTAAATAATAATAACAAACAAATTATGATGAAATTAAAACCAAGTTCCTGAAGCCAAAGAAAAAAAATTGAATAATAAAGATAATATATTAATTTTATTATTTTATCAAATATAAAAATATCCTCATAAGACATTTGCTTATTTTATTTAAGGATTACATAAATAATTTTATTAAATATGAACATAATTACTAAAATAACCTCGTATAATTTTCAAAAAATATTTATGTTACGAAAAAAAAAAACCATCTTATCTCTTAAGCAAATGCAAAGGATAAAAAGATTAAGGTTAATATAGTAAATGCACTGCCGGGGATATGAGTTTTTTTTTTTGGGATAATACGTGTAAAGATGAAATGAAAGTACAAGTCTCTTTTATTTAACTCATAACCATCTCATCATCAATTAATTCAACAGATTATTCTCCATGTCCCTTCACTACACATAGCATCTTCTCTAATCACCTTCTTAGGCTAGGACCGCATTAATGGTACATTTAGAAATGTGAGAGGAGTTTTTTAAAATGTTTTTTTATTTAAAAATATATTAAAATAATATATTTTTTATTTTAAAAAAATTATTTTTAACATTAATATATTAAAATGATATGAAAATAATAATAAAATATTAATTTCAAGTAAAAACAATAAAAAATTATTAAATTTTTTTATAAGTATTTTTAATATATAAAAGCTACCAGGATAAAAAAAATATTTAGAATTGTGGTTTCAAAAAAATTAATTAATTGTTTTTATTATTTTAATATTAAAATAAATTTTAAAAAAAATATTATTTTAATATATTTTCCAAGTAAAATATATTTTAAAATATAATCATTACTCTCTCAATCACTTCTAAAAATCCTGCAACAGTAACTATGTATTAAAAAAAAGCAAATTATCAACAAAAATAAAATATTTTTACTCTTTCCAAACTCGTCCTCTCTATCTCTGTCTCTTTTTAATTCACTCCATTTTTTTTGATAGACTTAAAAAATTAATAATTAATAAAAAAAGCCAATCCCAAACAGGTAAACAAACACCTTTCTATTTATTATATTATATAAAAACATATATCTTTTTTATCTCTTCACTTTCACTACCCGTTTCTCTCTCTACAACCTTCCTGGAAAACTGAACTTTCTCTTTCTAGGAAAAATAAAAAAATACCTTTGATAAGTTAGTAACTGCGTGGCTTCTCTTGAAGGCCCTCTTTTTTTCTTTTTTGAGATCTACTTGTGTACAGCTCCGAATAGAGATTGCAGAGAGAGAGGGAGGGGGAGGACAAGTGGAGATAGAAAGAAACTATCACTCAGAGAAAGAGAAAGGTAAAAAGAAAGAAGAAAAAGAGACGATCTTTTTTATTTATTTTCTCAACAACTCAACTTGAAAAGATATAAACTTCGGTATCGTACGGATTTGTTCTTGTTGTTTTTGAGTTATTGACCTAAAAATTTGTACGAATGCTGGGTTTTTTCTTTCTTCTGTGAATCGGATCTATGGAGGCGGGGGGTGGGGGTTGACTGAATAAGTTTTGTGGGTTCGTTTCATTTCTGGGTTTGAAGCTATAGGTGTTGAGTTTTTTGGTAACGGTGGATGTTTGGTTATTTGTTGAATTGTTGTCATTTGAGCTCGTTTTGATATTGGTTTATGTTTTGGTGAGATCTGGGGTGGCTTTTTGCGTTTTAATAGTTACTAGGATTTGATTTTTTATGTTTTAGCTGTAGCTTTAACTGATCATGTTGATTGTTAAGAGTGAATGTTGTTGAAGTTAGTTTTGGAAATGGTGATTTCAGTATATTCTAAGGTAATGATACAAAACATATGCCCCTCTGATTTTGTGTATCTGTGCAATTGAGCTTGTTGCGGATGCTTTAATTAATGATTTTAGGAAGTTTTTCGTATTACTGTGTCTTTGTTACATTTGTGTTTTTTTTTGGTAATTTTTGAATTATTTGAAGACTGCATTTCTTAATACTAGGCAGACCTGATTGATGTCTACTGTATCCCTATTGCCTGATGTCTATTTTTTATCCTGTGAAACTATTGGATTCTTCAAATCATCCATTTAAATGATGATCTTGCAACTCGAGTGGCTTGCTTCATCCTGTTGCGCACCAAAAGTCTTCCAAGTTATATAGTTTTTCGAGATTCTTTTAGCCGTTGACTGATTTTGTTTATGGAATCAGGGTTGAACATCAAAGGTGGGGATAAAACTCAAATAATTGCAGTAAGGTTTGCTTGAAACTGACTAGCTGCTAGTCATTGTCAGGAGATGAGTAGCCTACTCGGTAGGCCATCACAGTCACTCCCGTGTAGCATGCAAGCTGATTTTGCAAGTGTTTGATTGGTATCCGACGATCACAGCTAGTATTGGTATTTCTGCTAGCGGTCACCATGCAACTAACCTTTCCTCAAAGAGTTTCTATTGGGTATTATCTGGTTAAGTGCATTTGATAGAGCCTCAAGTTGAATATTATCTTTGCTGTTGTTTGACACACTGTACTTTCTGTTGATGTGCTTCAAAAGAAGTGTAATTGACTTTGGTTTTACTCAATCAACATTTTCAGGTGAAGAAGTAGTTAGTGTTCCTGCTGAATGGTTAGTGAAAAGAGGCATAAATTATAAGGAGGTGCAGCTTTAAGCAGCAATGTAATTTATTTAGCTTGGCTTTCACTGGGAGGCTCCTCTGTTGCTTGGAAGTGATATTAAATATCATACTGATCAGTAACATGGAAGCTGAGTTTGTAAATGCTAACCATCTACCGCATTTTCTTCGTCGGGCGTTTCCTGCTGTGGGACCCGGGCTTCTGATTGCAATTGGATATGTTGATCCTGGAAAGTGGGCAGCAACTGTTGAAGGAGGTGCACGCTTTGGGTTTGATCTGGTGCTGCCGATGCTTATTTTCAACTTTGTTGCCATTTTATGCCAGTATCTCTCTGCTCGAATTGGTGTGGTAACTGGAAAAGATCTTGCCCAGGTATCATCCTATTTCCTCAAGGATACTCTATGTTTCTTTCATTACTTTTCTCTACTTGTTAATACCATGATCACACATGTTCTATTCAAAGATGAAATAATTTTGTGTTGTTTTTGTGTTCCAACATGATTAGTTTCTCTTGAGCTCTTTCTCCCTCTTGCAAATGGGAGTAATGAAATATTAGAATTTGGAAATGGGAATTAGATTGGTTTAAGTCCACATGGTACTGCTCATTCCCCTTGCATTTTAATGGAACAGGTAGAGGTCTACTAAGGACCCTGCTATCTACCCTACTGAGAACCTGCTTTTGCATTATTTTTGTGTTCTGTGTCATGATCCTTGCATTTTAATGGTTGTGCTTTTCTTTAGTATGGCCTAGTTTTACAATGAATGGAAAGATAATCTACTTTCATTAAGTGATTTATTAGATAATCGAAAACAGAGAATTTTGAATACTATTCGAAATTCAGAAGAACTCTGACTAGGAGTTGGGGGCTCTTATCTTTGTTTTACAAGTAGCTGTTGTAATAGCAATAGGAGTAGCAGGGGAAGCAGATGAGAACCTGCTTTTGTAGTATTTTTGTGTTCCGTGTCATGGTCCTTGCATTCTAATGATTGTGTGTTTCTTTAGCATGACCTGAAGATAGCAGGGTTCTTGGTAGACCTCTACCTTTTCCATTAGATTAATGTCTGAGCAACACATCTGTTTCCATAAAGAAACTATTTATCCATTTGTATGTACATTCATAAATGTATATGTGGAGATGTTTTTCCAGCTATTAATTGCATTTCGAAGAATATTGGCCATATATGATTATTTGGTGTGTTCACTTTCTATTTTGCAGCCCACATGCCCAATTATGATTTGAAGTCTAATTAATTCACCTCTTCTTTATGATGCCATTAGATTTGCAGTGATGAGTATGACAAGTGGACATGCATGTTTCTAGGAGTTCAAGCAGCGCTTTCTGTGATTGCATTGGACCTCACTATGGTAGTTCCTCTCATTCTTAGTTATTTGGTATATCTGGTTGCCTTTTCCAAAGATATGGATTTAAGGCATCTGGTATGTGATGTGATTTATACTAGAGATCCCTTCTTCTGGTCCTAACTTGTGAATTGTTTTCAATAGATTCTCGGCATTGCACATGGTCTTAATCTTCTCTTTGGAATGGACTTATCCACTTGTGTTTTTTTAGCTGCTGTTGATGCTGTTTTATTTCCAGTTTTTGCTACCCTCCTGGTAAGTCCAGTTGCTTGCATTCTTTTATTTGCTCACCTTATAAATATCTATTGATTTTCTTACCTTTTTTTTCTAGGAGAGATGCAAGGCAAGTTTCCTCAGCGCATGCATTGCAGGCTTATTATTACTTTTGTATTTCTTTGGAGTTCTCATCAGCCAACCAGAAATCCCTCTTCCCATGAACGGGATGCCAACAAAATTAAGTGAGGACAGTGCATTTGCTCTGATGAGTCTTCTTGGAGCAACTATCATGCCTCACAATTTTTTCCTCCATTCTTCTATTGTGCTGGTAAGTTTCTTTCTCCTTGCAATTTTTTTCTTCCAGCCCTTCTGTATGTCTCTGGCCTTGTGTGTTTTGGCAATACCATTCTGTATACTGTTCAGAGACTCTGTTGACGTGCCTTATATGGCATGCTGTTAGTTTTATCTCAGTATCTGCCAGTTTTTTTTTTTTTTATTTCAGTTGAGCTTTGAGGTGTCTATTTGACATTTGAGTTTTTAATTTTGGTGCAGAGAGGATTTATTTTGTGTTTTCTGCTCTTCGCCACTTGAATGTTGGTGCTTATTTTATTTTACATGTCATTTTGTGTCAATTATGCCATGCATGGATGTTTGAGAGTTGAGTCCAAGTGTGCACTTTGCGATCGTTGTTGCCTTGCATGGTTTTCTTTCTCTAAAAGAATTTCTAAGTGTGTGTTTGGTATTATGGTGTAGGGTGCTTTTTGCTTGAAAATGCATCAAAATGATTTTTTTCCCATTTTTGACATGAATACATTAAAATCATCGAAAAGCACTAAAAAGTAGCATCAATTTGATGCTTTTTAAGTGAAACGCACCCAAAAGCATAAGCTACCTTACTCGCTAACACTCACTTAATGGCTCGTGACAATGATACTGGCAATTGGGTTAGTGAGGCATTTGATATGAGAAATCTGAGAATCTGTACCTGTCCTGGCTGATGCTTTATGGTGTCACTATCCCAACAACATCCAGCCTGCTTTTTTTGTTTTTTCGAGACAACCTAAAAGCCAAATAAGCGTATTCTGTTGATATAGCTTGGTGAATGGATATCAATTTTCCCCAATAATGCAACTATTTCCCGTGTCTGTATGTGTACATATATCTTTTGCATTGTTAAGGATGTGGGTGTTTATAAAGCTAGTTAGGTGCGTGTAAATGTTTGGTGAAGGCTCCTATGGAGCAAGGGTAAAAAAATAGACCCCATAATAGATTTCAAGACTCAGAGTTACAACCATCAAGTTGTCCATGTTTTTGGCTAGTTGCGGAACACATCATTCATGGCATCACTAGTCTCCAGGTTGGGGAGAAAAGGCTTTGGCCAGAGAGGTGTTACACACAACCTGTAGCAGAATCGTTATAACTTAGAATTTGATAAATAGGATTGTGGTACTGATTTCTTATAATTGTTGAATCTTTCAAAAAGTGCTTATTTGATGTTTATATACCATACCTAAGAGGAGCCCTGGATTTTGATGACATTCAACTTTGGGGTAGCAATTATGATTGACATTTTTTTGAGATTGCCCATGGAGACCCTCCTTTGTTGGGAATACAGTATACCTTTGGTGGAAACAAGTTGCTGAAGTCCAAATTTAATTTTCGACACAACTTTATTTCATTTGGGTGGTGGTAAAAGCCACAAACTATTTCAGAGGGAATTCTAGGCTGGTTTTCGCTTCTCTTTCTTCTGTACTCAAACAATTTTTAAACAATTGCTGCTTTCATGCAAATGTGTCTGGATAATGAGGCTTAAGCTTATCTTATCAGTTTTTTGTTTGTGATGCATTGCATTTGAAAAATAATTCTCAACCTTTTCTTAGTAATTTCTTGGTGTGCATTTGGAAGCCATGATCTCATTGTATATATATATTTTTTGTTTTCAGAGACATTTGAGTTTGCTGGTTTCAATTGCTTAACAAGCATGAAAGCTTCTTACTCTTGCACAATGTTGGAAAATAGAAATGAATTTGACATGTGCACCTTGTTGATGCTTAATCACTGTTATTTAATTAAGCTCCACCAGTGTGTTCCAGTTATTTGGTTTCATATACTTTTGAAATGAGTTTGACATTACTTGATAGCTTTTGTTGGATTACTTTCTGAAATCTGATATCTTTAATTTTCTTGCAGCAACATCAGGGACCACCAAATATTTCCAAGGGTGCCTTGTGCCTTAACCATTTTTTTGCCATTTTATGCATCTTCAGTGGCATCTATCTGGTCAATTATGTGCTTATGAACTCTGCTGCAAATGTGTTCTACAGTACTGGCCTTGTTTTACTTACTTTTCCTGATGCGATGTCACTTATGGAGCCGGTACAATTCTTTTCTCATATTCATTACTTGCGAAGATGTATTTTTTGGCATGCAAGCATTATTCTGTATGAATTTGATGAATACTTATTACTTTGATTCCAAATAATGATTTTTTCAGGTGTTCAGAAGTCCAGTAGCACTCTGTGTCTTTTTACTCATTTTGTTTTTCGCGAATCACATCACTGCACTTACCTGGAATCTTGGTGGGCAAGTAGTGCTTCAGGGTTTTCTCAGACTGGATATTCCTAATTGGCTTCAACGTGCGACAATCAGAATTATTGCAGTAGTTCCAGCTCTTTATTGTGTGTGGACTTCAGGAGTTGAAGGAATATACCAGTTGCTTATATTCACACAGGTTATGGTAGCTTTACTACTTCCATCTTCAGTGATTCCCCTTTTCCGTATTGCTTCATCTAGACAAGTGATGGGTGCCTACAAAATTTCTGCATTCTTGGAGTTCTTAGCGCTGATTTCATTCATGGGGATGCTTGGCATAAATATTATTTTTGTGGTGGAAATGGTTTTTGGGGATAGTGATTGGGCAGGCAATTTGAGATGGAGCACAAGTGGTGGGTTGTCAACCTCTTACACTGTTCTTCTCATTACTGCCTGTTCATCATTTTGTTTGATGCTCTGGCTAGCAGCCATCCCATTGAAATCTGCAACCCACTTAGATGCTCAGGTATGGAACTGGGATGTACAAAATACTGTGTCTGAGCCATCCATACAGGTAGAGGAGGAATTTTTTAGTGAAACCAGATATACTGAAGAGGAACCCATAGGGGGGCAAGAACAATTATCAGGTCCAGGGAAATCTGCACAGAGTTACTCGGATGTAACTGTTGCAAATGCTGATCCTGATTTGCCTGTGACAATTATGGAGTCGGATCAGGAACATCATTTGACTACTATAAAAGAAAATCATTCTGAAATTACTTTCTCTAGTCGTGGAACATTCTATGAGGAGGAAACATCACCTATAATAGAGTCAGCATCTCTGTCAGCTGCTATGAATGTGGTCCCTGGCAGTGAATTGCTTGGTGCCAAGAAGACTGATATTGAATCAATGGACCCAGTTGAAAAGACTGTGGATATAGATGGTGATTTCCATGCTGAAAAGGAGGACGATGAAGGGGATAGCTGGGAGCCTGAAGAATCATCCAAAGGGGTTCCTGGAAGCACTTCATCTTTGACATCTGATGGTCCTGAATCATTTAGGAGTCTTAGTGGTAAATGTGATGAGAGTGGGAATGGTGCTGGAAGTCTTTCAAGATTAGCAGGGTTGGGTCGTGCTGCAAGACGCCAACTAGCTTCAGTTCTTGATGAGTTTTGGGGACAATTGTATGATTTCCATGGGCAAACAACTCAAGAAGCAAAGACCAAGAAACTGGATGCCCTGGGGGTTGATTTGAAGCCTTCTTTGTTGAAAGTGGACACTGCTGGGAAAGAATTTAGCGGATATTTCTCATCTGTTGGTGGTAGATCATCTGATTCTCTGATCCATTCAAGTTTGGGCGACTCTTCCAATCATTTGAGGGTGCAGAGCAATATCGACTCATCTTATGGAGGTCAGAGGGGACCATCCTCTTTGTGGTCCAACCACATGCAGTTGTTGGATGTTTATGCACAAGGTCCCAGCCGCAGTATAGCTGACTCAAGTGAGAGACGGTATTCTAGTGTACGCACGCTACCAGCTTCTGATGGCCAGTGTATTCAGCCAGCTACAGTGCATGGTTATCAGATTGCATCCATCATCAATCAAATTGCTAAGGAAAGAGGTTCCAGTAGCTTAAATGGTCAAATGGACTCACCAGCACCGATATCACCATCCTTGGGCCCTAGAAACTACAGGGACCCACTTGCTGTTGCTATGGGGCAAAAATTGCAAAATGGACCAAGCTCTTCACAACCTCCAGGATTTCAGAACCTTGCAGTACCTAGAAATAGCACGTTGCAATCTGAAAGACTTTATCATGATGTTTACTCTTCTGGATCTGCTAATGATGCTGGCAAGTCAGCTAATACAAAGAAGTACCATAGTTTGCCTGACATCGCAGGGCTTGCTGGTCCTTACAGGGACCTATATATGTCTGAAAAGAATGCTCAGTGGGACAAGTCTGTAGGATTTGGTTCATCAGTTAGTAGAACAGGTTATGAACAATCTTATTATTCAAATACAAGATCAGGTGCAGGAGTAGGAGGCCCTTCGTCTTTTAATAGACTCCCGAAAGGACATGGGGATGCTTTCTCATTTCACATGACTCCAGACCCTGAATCACTTTGGTCTAAGCAGCCATTTGAGCAGTTTGGTGTTGCTGACAAAAGTCGTGTTGTTGGGAGTGGATTAGGAAATCGGTCTAATTCTATCAATTGTGAAGTAATTTCTCCTGTGGATCCTGAGGCCCAACTTCTTCAGTCTTTCAGGCGTTGTATCGTGAAGCTTTTGAAATTGGAAGGATCTGACTGGTTATTCAGGCATAATGATGGAGCTGACGAGGATCTGATTGATCGCGTTGCTGCAAGGGAGAGATATTTGTATGAAGCTGAAACAAGAGAAATGAACTGTGTAGCTCACATGGGTGAATCTCCATATTTGTATTCTGATAGGAAGTCTGGTTCTGTTTTGAGGAATGATGATGCAGCTATCACCAACATTTTGGTTTCCTCAGTTCCTAATTGTGGGGAGGGCTGTGTTTGGAGAGTGGATTTGATAATAAGCTTTGGGGTCTGGTGTATTCACCGCATTCTAGATTTGTCACTCATGGAAAGCCGGCCTGAGCTGTGGGGGAAATACACTTATGTGCTAAATCGTCTCCAGGTAAATTTCTCTGATCTTTTGCCATCTATTTATGTGATTTTGATCAAGGGATTTTGACCCCTGCATAAAATGCTCCTGCTTGTAGATCGTCCAGGAAAAGAAAAACGTTGCTATGCTCTTGAATGGTGGGCAACACATTAATTTCCTGCACATATTTGCATATTGTTGTTCATGTTGAGCCAAATAGTTGCTGGGCGTCTAGGTTTTCATTGTTGCAACTAAATCATCTGCAACATCCCTTAGGTAGCAATATATGTGCTTCATTTTTCTTGGCTCTTGAAATCCTGTTCTGGTGTGTTTTTTCAAGTAGGAGGTTTTTTTCTTACCCGTCCTCTAAAACTGACAGCTATGCTTTCTGAATAACAGGGTATCATAGAATTGGCATTTTCAAAGCCCCGTAGTCCCATGTCCCCATGCTTCTGCCTTGAAATCCCTGCATCCCACCAGCACAGGTCAAGTCCACCTGTTTCGAATGGAATGTTGCCACCTGCTTCGAGACCAGGTAGGGGGAAATGCACAACTGCAGCAACGCTTCTGGACTTAATTAAGGATGTAGAGATTGCCATATCTTGCCGAAAGGGACGATCAGGAACTGCTGCTGGCGATGTTGCTTTCCCAAAGGGAAAAGAGAATCTGGCTTCTGTGCTTAAGCGCTACAAGCGCCGACTATCCAGCAAGGGAATTGCTAGTAAATGAGCAGTCTGGGTAGAGCAAGGTTCTGACATCAGCTCCTAAGAGCTCGTTGCTTTTGTTCCATCAGTTTGCCCAACTGGATGGTATCAAGCTGTTTAATTTTGAAACGCAGCTTACTAATTCAGGAATTCTTACTGCTCAGTTGTTGTGGGTCTCTCTCTCTCTCATTAAAAGGTCTGCTGCAAAAATTAATTTTCCTTGTATGTTATGTATACATAGGGATATAGATAACTGGATATGTAATTGCAGCAGAATTAAAGAAAAATGGGTAGAAAGGTGGAAAGTTTGAGTAATTGCATTTCAGCTTCTGTAACTAATAACCACCTTATTTATGTTAAAAATCTTGTCAAGTTCTGTGGAGCAAAATTATCCATCTGTTCTTGTCTGAGTTCGAGAGTGAGAAACACAAAATAGGGCACGACTGTCAAGATTTGGCTACCTGATCCATGACCATTAGTGGCATTGAACTCTTTCACTCAAGGGAAGGTAATAAATACAGAAAAAGGATCTTGCATCTGGAAAAAAAAGAACACCTTTGTTATTGGTCCTGATGTTCAAAGGATTCATTCAGTCGAGGGAGACCAAAGTAGTTTGGTTGATATTTTTTAAAACGTTTTTTTTTAGAAAAATATTGAGATAATATATATATATATATATATATATTATTTTTTTAAATTTATTTTTCATTTCACCTCATTAAAAAAATCTAAAATTATTAAAATAAAATAAAATTAAAGAAAAAAAATTTAATTTAATAAAAAATATATTAGAACTCATTCCGAAACATGTTATGCTTATATTTCGAAACGGTGACAAAAAGACAAAACAAGGTACCTGTAGTTTTGATTTGACAATTATAAATTGAAATCACTTCAATCACCCTTCCTTCACAGGACGGAGTCGGCAAGAGTGGTGTGTTCTACCTAACGTCACTGTAGTGATGATGACACGTGTGGTATGGAACCCATTATCTATCGCTCAGCATGAAAATATGCCACCACGCACGCTTCTCCATTGTTTATGAATTTTGCTTTTTCTTGCTTCGTATCATGCGACCGACGAGGATTTCTTGCTGAATTTCAATCGCAAACAACTCACAAAGAGGTAAGCTCTGCCTTTTCTGATCATAAGAAAACTCCTCGTACCATAATTCACTTTTTATTTTTTTATGGAAAACAAGTTTCTTTATGCACAAGGAGCAGTTTGAATTGAGTGGGAGTGTTAGTAATTTGGATGTATCTTAATTAATTGGGAATCCATACATGAACATGTAGTTAGAAATTTGAGTATCAATGAAATTGAAAGTGGAAAATGGGTTTGTTTCCTGTGCCAGTCAAGTGATTTTGCATATTAAACATGACATATACTTACTTAGGTTTAACCTGTTAACTGTTCCTTTTCATCTCCACTCACCAAAATTAACATCAATACTGATGTTGTTCTTTCCAAGCGACGACGACGACGACGACGACGACGACGATTAGTTGATCCCAATATTTACGCATGTTCTTACAAACGGGAGGCAAAAGCCCTAAAAGGAGGGGAGAGAGAGGGGTAGAGCCCTTGAGCCAGCTTTCTGTGGGGATTTTGGCAGTTGGGTGTCAATCTCCATGTGTGGTCTTTAGTTGTCAATGAGGCACAAACTTCTCACATCGGATCGGAGA
Source organism: Populus tomentosa (assembly GCA_018804465.1). NCBI lineage: Eukaryota > Viridiplantae > Streptophyta > Magnoliopsida > Malpighiales > Salicaceae > Populus > Populus tomentosa. The sequence continues at coordinate 9,768,137 of CM031979.1, read as the reverse complement.
GTAATTGTGAATGTGAGAATATATAGAGCTCTGCACTGCGTGTCCTAAGATTACCCTAGTTTTTGTTTTTTTTTGACGTAGGGTGTCTGGTCCCCGTTCAAGAAAGAAAAAAGAAAAAAGAAAATCTGTTCATCCTTAATGCCAAAATCTAGGTTTGGAGGGACATTTGAACGAGGCAAGCTCGCATGCTTGTTTTATATAGTTCTTAAGATGCTGCTTTGTCCAGATGAGGTTTTCATTTGCACCCCAAATGTTCATAGGGATTCAATGCAGAAATGCTTTGTTTCATGTTTCTATCTTTTCGTTGCCATGCCCAATTCATGGTGTTGATTTGACTGGGTAATTCTCGGTTATGCCATTTGGATTCTTGGCCTTGAAGAGAAAGGTGTGATCTTAGATATGTTTTAATTAAGATGTCTATTGGAGAATTCTTGTTAAAACATGGTTAATGAGATTTTTTGAGGTCAAATTAAAAGTGGAGTTTATTTTTAGTGTTGAAATTTTATTCGAATTTAATCTTCAATATAAACTTGGAATATTAATATGATTTTAAAAAATTATAGTTGAATGAGAAATTGATCTAATAAAACTTTTAATTCACATGTTTTTTGAGAAACTTAAAATTTTCTAAAACGTACTTCCATTTAGAAAAAAAATGTTCATATAATACAAAGGTTCGAAGTTAAAATCTGGCTCCTAGGGCATCCAAGCCTATAAAGAGAAGATGATCTCAGCAAAGTGAGTTTTGAATTTAAATCCATGTGCATGGCTTGACCCGACTTTGCTTGTGCTCAGGCTTTAGGCTTTATTGTAAATGAAATTTTTTGTGCTATATAAATTTATTTTTACCACCTTAATTTTAGGCATAAGTTTGTTCCATGAAAAATTATTTTTCTAATCTATTTTTTTGTTCAACCTATAAATTAAGTCTGATAATTTTTTTCATTTTTTGTCTAGAACTTACTCTTTATAACCTAGATAGTTTTTTGGACATACTTTTCTAGCTCTTTAAAACCAAATATATTAGGTTTAATTATGGTTTTATGATGGGTAATCAAAGTTGATGATGGAATCAAAATCAATTCTTATTAGTTTTGATTCTAAAATTCACTATAAAAAAGAGGTTATAGGAAAAGTTTTGTGAATACTTTTTTTTCTAGAATTTTCAGATTCTTCCTCACTTTATATTTTCGGTTTTTGTTATTTGTTTGAAGCTTTGGTTTTTTGCCCAATCTAAAGTTTATGTGGAGAGATACTTAAATATATTTTCTTGTGTTCGTGGACCTTATTTATAAATGCATTTAAACAATGTGGTAATGATATAATTTTGAAAAGCTTATTGCAAACAATTTTTTATACCAAGTGAGAAACAATAAAATTTTATGAACAAATGATTCATCACTGACAACAATAATTTTATACTAGATATACTTTTAAGTGCTTCAACAAGCAAGTGTTGTATTCTAGTTTTGTTTAAGCAGAAATAATATATATTCCTAGTATGCATGCAATGATTGTGTTAATTTTTTTTATTCAACATTAGATATGTGCTAATGTAGCTATAACCCATACTATACATAAAGCTAAAACATGTGGTGCTTTTAATATTAACAAAAACACTATTCACCCTCTTATAATTTACTATGGATTATGATAGTGTATTTTTTAAAAATTTTCAATTTGATTATCAAACTTTTTTATTTTGCATAATTGAGCCATTTAGAGATCAAATAGGAGCCCAATTGCATAATATATATATATAGGGTGAAATTGAAAGAAAGGGGACTAAAGTGAAAAAAAACGATAACGTAGGTGGCACATTGAAAATTTGTGTTAAAAATTCATTTGAGTCCCATATTTTTTTATCTATCGGGTTACCAGTACCTAGAATTTTATAAAATTCAATTTTAATACCGAACTTCATTTTACTCATTTTCAGTTCTTTTTTGGTTGGAGGAGGGAGAGGAGGTTGCCAGATTCCGGCTTAAAGAGAAAGAATGTTTGTTGGTAGGAATTTGACCATCAAAATCATCATTTTTTTTATGTCAAATAGTTTTATCTGATGAGTGGAGTTAAGATTATGTGTGCTTTTTTTTTTTTTTTTACTTTGAAAACACCTAAAAAAATCATATCTGAGTTCAGAAAGTTTTTTTTTTTTTGAGTGGATTTTGGGTTTTAAGGTAGATTTTTATGTTTTTTTGGGCTATGGATTTGTTTAACAAGTTCTCTAGAGTATTTTTTAAGTGTTTTGGGCCAAAAAATGATTAAAAATGAGTTTTTGAGTAAAAAACAAAGAACCCTGTTTTTTGGACTACCACAATAGCTGGATTCTAAGGATGAACAGAGGATGCGTCGTCTGCCCAGTTAAACTTTTAAAAAAATATAAGCCAATGCAAGGGCTGTTGCTTGATTAGGACAGACGCTAGGCCTAGCCTACTAGACCCAACAATGTTTAGCATGTTTTATTTTTAATTTTTTTTTAAGAAAAGAATAATACATTAGTTGATTTTTTTTTTCAAATAATTTTTGGGTTTATATTTTAATTAGTTTGTGATGATTTTTTTTTAAAAATATTGGGCTTGTTTAGTATTGAAAGAGGTATAAATGGTTCATCTGTTTTTTTTTTTCTTAATTTTATATAGATTAAAATTTTTTATTTTTTATATTGATGTTTTTATAAGATTTTTCATATGTCTAGCCTTGTATTTTTTTTATTCAATAAATTTTATGTGTGTTTTGGTTTCTATTATAATTTTTATATGTTTTTCTATTATAAAATTATTTTGATAGAAAAATTCATTAAATACAACAAGGTAAATTACCCGTGTTGCGATGTTAAATATTTTGATCATTTTTTGCTTAATTTCTTAAAGCATCTCAGTATTAGGTTGATGTTTTATTTTGTGATTATATTTTTTTTATCATGTAGTTGCATAAAAAATGGTTTTGAAAAAAAAATAATAATCTCACTAGAGTGAGGAGTCTATAACCCGGTTCATAGGTTTGGTGTGTTAGCCTGGGTTATCTAGGTCACAGGATTGATGCGTTTATCTAGCGGCCTGATATGGTTTTTTGGTTTTTGGTTTGTTAATTATTTTTAATAGTTTTTTTATGATTTTATCCTTCAATATTGGATTGGTTGAGAAATAAATTGTATAATTTATTTATTTATTTATTTGCTTTTTTTAGGGTTATCATTTTCTCAAATAAGTTTTTATTTTTAGGTTGATGCTTGATTTTGTGACTATATATTTTCATCATATAATTTAAAAAAATTATAGCAAATAAATTATTAAACTCAATGGAGACTATGATACGATTTTCTTAGGGATTGAGATCGGTCTAATATGTTATTGTCTTAATAGTTTTTGTGACAAAAAGTTATCTTGAAATTTTATTAAAAGTTATAAAGATTGCATTTTGATCCATGAAATCAATCAATTTAATTTGGGCTAACTGTACAATTTAGTTTAAAACTCAAGTTAAACAAAGAGATAGGTTACAATATTTTGAAATTTATTGATTAAGATAGGTTTAATAACATAGTAAAAAATCCTCTATCCTCTTATATTTTTTTTTACGTTTTAAAAAATTTATTTGATAGGCGGCAGAACAAGGGCCATTAACCTACGTGTGTGTGTGTGTGTGTGTGTGTGTGTGTGTGTGTGTGTATATATATATAATTGCATGTTTGTTTGTAATGATATATAAAACATGCATAGAAACTAAACTTGTATAAATACTAGTTTAATAATTCTTGGATATCTTTTTTGTTAGTATGCAATAAACTAAATAATCCATGGTGATTAATTAGTCTAATTTCTGGAAAACAATGTCATTAGATTCTTAACAGGAGACAAGATTTCAAACATTTTGGTTAGGATTAAATTGAAAAGGGTCCTGATAAGTAAGTTGTATATTTGGAGCTAGCCCTATTCGTAGATAAATATCCTTAATCTCAAGTGACAATGTGCAGGAGTAGCCGTCCTCCTGAGATCCTCGATCAGATCCAAAAAATGGGCTATGTGGTGATAGTGTCATTACCTGTGATACTATTCATCTTAATAGTAGCCCTTGCATTTTACCTTCTTGGCAGGGGTCGGGGTCGAAGTGAAGCAGCCAGAATTCCCCAGTACCATGGGCCTCCTGCCCCTCCTTTCCAATTCCAACCTCCGCCACAGGAGAAGCCATCACCGTCTCATGTTTAGAATTCCCCAGTATCATGGGCCTCCTGCCCCTCCTTTCCAACCCCAGCCTCCGCCACAGGAGAAGCCATCGCCGTCTCATGTTTAGAATTCAGAGTTGGTGTAAATTAATAGTCTCTGTATGTGCTTTTCCAATAAGCAATGGTTTTACTTAACATGGATGCCTGAGCAGTGAGCAAAGAACTATTCTTTAATTTGTAACAAAAAATAAAAAACTTTTATTTTATGCTTTGTAGAATACTAAATATATTAACTAATATTGGTGTTTGTTACTATAAATTAAAGTTGATTTCTCATTGTGGAGCACAGGGATGATATATAATGAAGGTCTATAAAGATAGAGGATGTACCCTTCATCTTTCCCTTGACATAGACCTCTTCTTTATAGCAGGGGTGGTGATTTTTGATTTGGTTCGATTTTTATAAAAAAAAAAATTAAGTTGATTTTTTTTTAAAAAATTGAAATCGGTTCAAACCAATCGGTTTCTTTTTTATTTGGTTTTTTAAGATAAAAACCGGTTTGACTCGGTTTTTTCCTGTTTGGTTTTTTTTTTTTTCTGGTTTTTTTCCATTTGAGTTTGGTTTCAGGTTTATAAAACCAAAACCGAACTGAACTGGTCGGTTGTTTTAAAATTTTAATCGATTTAATCAGTTTTTTTCACGGTTTGGTTTTTTCAATTATTGTTTTTCTAGTTTTCTCGATTTAATTGGTTTTTTGGTTTTTTTCTCACCCCTACTTTATATTATTCTCAATTCGGAAATAATTCTCAATTTTTATTATCATCTTCTTTTAGAGGTGGACCTTCAATGGGAGTCTATTTAATTGAATTTTTTTATGATCAGTTATCATTAAATAGAGTGAATAAGACATAAAAAAAATAAAACATTCTAGGGGAAAAAACCTGTACAAACTATTTTAGATGGATATATATAAAAAATAATATAATTATAACATATTATTATTATATATATAAATTCGGGTATAAATTTGTATTAAGTTTGAGCCCACTTTCATATCCAAATAAGTTATTTATTTTTTATTGCTTCGCTTCATTCGGACAAGTTATTTATTTATATGATAATTCGGGTATAATTATCATCCCTAGTCAAGTGTCTACCATATTAGATAAGTGGTAAGATGCGGAATTCAAAGGGCAGTCTTGATTTGAAAATTTAGAAATTCATGTTGAAAATAAAAATAAAAATAAATCTAAATTCCACTTTCTTTGACTCATTGCGAATCGTCTCGACCAGACCCGGTGACCGCACATGTTGTCTGATTCGATACCTGGCTGTTCCTTCTTAAGAACAAGAAATCCCTCAACTGTTCTTAAAAATTTGCGAGACAAAGATAATAATATTATAATTAAGATCCATTAGATTTTCACTTAACGCCTAACAACATTTTCTTATGTCTCTGACACGTTTGGGCTTTGAATTTCTTATTAAAATTGTGTTCATAATACATACGACAATGACACAATCATTTATTTTTTTTAATTATTATTAATATAGGTATTCAGGTCAGTTTGTATGTATCTCAACTAATCTTATTGACCCTGAAGTTAACGATCATATAAGTTTATAGTAATTATTATATTAGTAATTATAGAGTTCAAATATAAAATTATAAAAAAAATAAATTTTTTAATCTCAAATTCTTATCACTAAATCTACTAAAAAATAATTTACACAAGCACTTATTGATACCTATCATAATCCAGGTTGATGTTAACTAGAAGTCAAATAACTTTACATTATACAAAAGCACATGCAGAGTGCTAACACCTCCCTTGCGAACTTCTCTTGTCATCGTAGACAAATCGAAGACTTCCGAAAAATTAAATTTGTTATGTTTAGGTCATAAATGATCACGATTATTACATAACATAGATAGAGTTTCTCAATCTTTAAGTTATACATTCCTAAATTGTAAAATTCTCAAGTCTAATATTAATTGTAGAGAAAACTCTGAAAACTCGTATAAGTTTTGAAAAGCCTCTTCTTCTTTTTTTACCATCAATTCTCTTATGAAAAATAGCCTGCAAAGTTGCTTAAATATACAGAAAAACATTCGAGTTTAATTATTAAAATCCTAATCTAAATAGAAAAAAAAATCTAAATACACCAAGGAAAATAAAAAAAATCTTGTGCAACAACTTCCAGGCTGAATTTGATCATGTTCACAAACTCGATCATGTTCATGAACTCAATTGAATTGGATTATGTTTTGATTTTACTACACGATATCTTAATTAAGAATAATAAATGAGCAGATATTAAGTATAAAATAAACTATATGAAAATATTTGAGTAATCAAGAAAAGACTCATTGCCCTAGGTGAATTAAGGAAAATACTCAATATGTTCTCAAATTAAATTTATTGTAAATCTTTGAGCAAGACAGAATGAGATTTGAAAAGAATTTCAAATATTATTCAAAGAATCAATGAGTATAGTGTTGAGAATAAAAATGATTTTTCATAGTAAACACACTCCATGCTATAATATCTAAATCAAAACATTGTTGATGAATGAATAATAATTAAACTAAGAAATTGATCACTAAAAAGTTAAGTTAAACCACTTATGACTTTCTTAATATTTAAAGGATCATAACAAGTTGCTATATATTGTACTTGATCTTCAAATATAAATCAATCAATTGTTGAATTGATAATAAATTAAGTTGTTTAGTTTATTTAAACATATTTTATTTAGGATTGTGATTTATATTTGGACCAACTTATTAAAGAATATAATAGGTCACATATATAAGAACCATTAGTTAGAAATTAAAATAGGATGATTAATCAAGAATGACTTAATTGTAAATAAGTATTAAAAATTGAGAACTAAAGTGTAATATTTACAAGGAATTACAATTCTAGACCTATAAAAATCAAGTATGGACTTGATTGAATAAATTTGAAAAAGTATCCTGAAATAATATATGTGATATTATTCAAGGGCAAATCGATATTTTATCATTGATAGAGTTTTCAGGTTTTCTTATAAATATAATATTATGCTTCTTATTTTGTAAGTAGTACTAAATTGTATTGTATATAAACATGAAAAAACACAAATAAAAATAACTAGTATTTAAAGACATAACAATTATATTATTCTAAAAGAGTTTAATATTTCTCATTTCTAGTTCATGTGGATTATTATTAGAGGCCATAAATTTTGATAACTTGTGGTTTGTGACAACTCAGCCTTTAAGCAATTATTCAAAGCTAAAAATAACATTTAATATTAAGGTAGTCTTCATATAAACCCTAAGAAACTCTAGATTTGTCTAACAGGATTTTGAGACTCTATAAAAATTTAAATTTTATCGTTTTTTATGCATATATGTTTTGAGAAACCCAACAACTATCTCATTTAAGAATAAATCGTCCATGAGTTCATTATTAGAAATTGATATTTTCCATTCCAAAGAAACAAAAACTTTGAATATAGCAATTTTGATTTCCATTCAAGTGCATGTTGAAGAATAACTAGAAGTTCTCTCATTATGTCATTGATATCTTATGCAGTTTATTTCACCTTTAAGTTTTTGATTGGGTCAATATTAGACTCTAGTCCCACATATTTGTTTTTTAATGGTTGTTTCTGACTCTCTAGCTCATTGATATGTTTTTTATACAAGCATGTATATTTTATTGTCTTTCGTAAGGAATAATTTTATGGATTTATTACTATTTTTGTTTTTTACACCTACTCTTTAATGTTTTGATTTGTGGTTTTAGTCCTACCATCATTTTCCAATGGAGAGAAATGCATTTGATGGTATCTAATTGTGCTTTTCTAACTTTGTTTTTGCAAGATTGTCTGACTTGAAGTACTCACATTTTCTTTAAATGATTCAAGACTATAAGAATTAGTACATGGTACTAATTTACGAGATTTTTTATTTTTTCTTTCATTATTGATAGATAAAACATCTATAAGGAGAGCAATGACTATAGCAATGTTATCTACAATAATATCATTATATCATTGTTGTTATTATTGTTATTATTATAATATTAAAACTATCTATTTTAGAGAGACGACACCTCATTTATATATATTTTTTCTTTTTGCTATTTAAGGAGATTAAACATAAGGCAAATTATAATAACCTAATTGTTTGTTTATCCAATATATGTAATTTTATGGTAATAATCACTGGTTTTTTTTTAAAAAATGGTGCATTATAAATCGGATAAATAAAAACCACAGTAGGTCTCCTTCAATGATTTTATTTGATATTATAATGACAATTATTTTTTAAAGTATTTTTTATCTAAAAATATATATTTTTTATTTTTTAAAAAATTTAATTTTGATATTAACATATCAAAAAAATTTAAAAATATAAAAAAAATTTAAAATAAAAACTAAAATTTATCTTTTTTTTAAAAAAAATTAAAATAAAAAATAAAAAAAATACACCTTATTTAAAATTTGAGCCCGTGTGGTATCCTCATCATAAATGTAGTTTATTTGAATTATGATTTTGAAACCCGGCCTAGTAAGTTGATACAGGGTTGGAACTGGGTCAGGTTGAAAAAAAAATAATAAAAAAAACCTGGTATGATCTAGTAATTCAGTTGACCCGAAAAAAACCCGGTTGTAACTTGTTAGGATTTTTTATCAAAATAATAATGTTTTGAATTTTTTTTAAAAATTTAATCTAAACAATCCAATTAAAATTTAAAACCTGATCAAAACTTATATCTTCAATCAAGCCGGCTAGGAGACCAGGTTTAAAACATATGATTAGAATACAGTGATGTGAGACGGCCCCGCTATGCCATCGCTGCCTATAATGTGTATCACACCGCCATTTTTATTATTATTATTATTAATCGTACACAGTTAGTTATCAATTTGAAGTATCAAATAGAAGTAAAGTGGCTTAGCTAGCTAGTTCAGCTGATCCCCGCCTCCCTAAACTTACCACTCTCTGTTAGGCACCCAACCATGGCTATATATATATATATATAAACAAAGAAAAATTGGAAACTAAAAGCCCAATCTAGGTTTCAAGAAGAATAGTCCTTTTAATCCTTTTTTTTTTTTTTTTGTCTGAGGCAGTTTGGAATTTCAAATAATTTTTTATAATATTTTTGAATTATTTTAATATATTGATATCAAAAATAATTTTTAAAAATTAAAAAATATATTATTTTAATATATTTCTTAACAAAAACTATTTTGAAAATTTGCTCAAAATTACTTTTTTATTATTGATAATGATGTCTTTATTGTTATTTTTAAGTATACAAAAATAATGATTTCTTTCACTTGAATTTTGATCGGGATTGGAATAATGATCAAATTACTATAATTTTTTTATTTTATTTTCTTATAAAAAGATAATTATAATTTTGTTTTTTATCCAATTTGTTTTTCCCTTTTAAAAATATTTTTGAAAAAAATTAAAATTTTTAGTTTTTTTTATTTCAAATTAATATTTTTTGATATTTTTAAATTGTTTTGATATATTAATATAAAAAATAATTTTAAAAAAATAAAAAATATATTATTTTAATACATTATCTTCAAAAAAAAACTTTTAAAAATAATTATTACTGTAATGTAAAATATCTTATTATATTATTATTGTTTGGGCAGGGCCACAGCATTATTTTCCCAGGAGACAGACTAGCCTTGCTAGCCATGGACCACCTGACATGAGAGTTACTGACAGCGTGGAAGTTTTATTTCAAACGAAAAATTCGACTTCAAAGAAGAATGACCTTCGTAAGGACAAAAGGGTTTGGCATTGACAAGTCAACAACCACAATTTTATAATTATCCAGCACCACATCTACATTCTCCATCAAACGATTGTACTACACCATTGCCATGGACGAAAAAACTTTAGATTATTTTTAGTAGTTACTCTATGTATATATTTTTGATATAAACTAGCTATATAGCATGCGTGATGTATTTTTTTTTAAAAAAACTCTGGATATGCATATTATTCTCTAAAAATATTTATTATAATTAAATAACTTATACAAATATCTAAATAATAAACTGATAATTATTTATATAAATAAATAAATCATTAACAATAAAAAAAACTAGAAAAATTGAGAGATGAATGTAAGTTTTGATCCTGCAAAATAAGATGTTTATTTATTTTTGTATATTGAATTTGCTTATTAAAATCAATAAAAAATAATAAAAACATAAACAAATACAGAACTAAAAATATTATACAAGGTGAAACATATAAGAAATTTTATTTAAGAATAAATAATTTTTTAAGAGAAAGCTCATCAGTATAAAGTAAAAAGAATAATTCCAAAATTAAATACAAGAACATCATTTAAAAAGATTATTAAAAAAATATTTGTAAAAGGTTTTCTCTTATACAAAAAAATCATTCCGAACTTGGATCTAGTTATTTTTTGCATTTTCAAAATAAAAAAACATAAAAATCAAAACTCATGCAAACAAAAAATAATTTAAAATAACTTTGAAAGTAGATTCCAGTAAAACAAACATACGCTTAATTTAATACGTGCAAAGCAAGGAGAACTAAAATTTGTCAGCAATAATTTTGCCTCTTACAAACAATGTCGCTATTCTTCGCAGTTTCTCTCTCTCTCTCTCTCTCTCTCTAAATTTTGGTGGGACGTCTAAACCCTAAAAAACCCATCAATGTCCCTTCCATTAATCACTGAAAAACTCAGAAGTTCTAATACGCTTCGAGTTCGTGGGATCTCTCGTGCATTGATTACTGTATGATTTGCCGAGCTTCGATCACGAGAGGAAATAAAATGGAGATTGGACTTGTGGGCACAGCAGTAATGGAGCTCTCACGGACCCAGCAATTATTGCTGAACATCGTGTCCAGCAAAGGGGGAGGAAGGAGACGCAGATGACTGTCATCATTCTTGACAGGAGATAAAAACTCTGGACCTACAGTCATGCCACGCCAGATGCTGACACGTTGATTAATAAGCCCTGCCCTGTTTTCTATCAAGGATTTTATTGGATAAATCACTGGTGATTGGCCACGATTCATCGAGCAATTAAAATGCAGCCTGTAAGAATGAGGGATGCCCAGGAGCTCGAAGTTCTTTCTTTCATTTCTCATATTCATACCCATGGGAATAAAAAAATATGTTATTTTCATATATTTTTAAATAATAAATATCTTTAAAAAATAATCATTATTACAATACAAAATAAGATTTTATTTTTTCTTAGAAAGGATTTCAGTCAGTTTTTAGCCCATTGATTTGTAGTTTGGCAGAGTTTCAAAGGGGATGGGTAATCCTTTCAGTCAGTTGTTAGCCCATTGATTTGTAGTTTGACAGAGTTTCAAAGGGGATGGGTAAAACCGTCAAAGGAGAAGTTTCGATTATTTTTTGTCAATAATTAATTTGCATTTTATTTTGACAATTTCGTCGTGAGTTAGGCCTTCCTCTCACCTACTCTACAAGGAAGAATGGACGGAGGTTGTTGCCTACGAAGACTCGTGTTTGCCCAACAACCATAGATGTCAACAACGCCTCTCTCTCTCTTCTCTTCTCCAAGTCTTTTGCTATTGCCTCTCTCTCTCTCTCTCTCTTTAATATTTATTTACATACCCACCGATCTTTAAAAGGATCCTATTATTATCATTATTATTATTATTGAAAATACTAATAAAAGTATGAGTTATTCACCGTGCATATATACTATTTATCCTTTTATATTTTACTATGTTAATTTATTCTTCATATATTTTTTTAATTTTATCTTCAAACTTTATTTTACATTGTTGTATCATTTTTAGGCAAGATTAAAAAACAATTGAATGAAATTTGTTAATGAAAAACAAAAACAAAAAATAAAGGATAAAAAAAAATACCACAAATAGGTGATGATTTCAATATTTCACAAAATATTCACTTTAGTCCTTAACTTTATATATTATATCTATTCGATACCTCAATATTTTTACTTTTTAATTTTGGTACAAAAAATTATTTACTTTTACTTTTTAATTTCTAGTTTGAAAAAGGAGGGAGAGAAATCATTATATTTGGTTTTGAGTTGATTTCCGATTGTAGAGAGAGGAAATTTACTTTATCACCGATTCTGATCACCAGAATAATTTATTTTGATGTCAACAATTTTTATTTGGTCAGAAAATTTTGCTCTGGTGTTTTTTCACTTTGAAATTATCTAAAAAATCAAATTTATGAAAAAAATATAAATTTTATTTTTCTGACCACTATAATAACCAAAATCTAGAAAAAACAAGATGTTGCATCATCTTTTTTTTTTATTCAAAAAATATATACTCCACCCCAATTATTATTTTTTTAAAATAAAGCCCACACACTAGCCCTTTCAATATGGATGAGGCACTAGCTTGACCATTATATATATATATATATATATATATATATATATTAAAAAATCAAGTTTTTTTATATGTTGTTTAAAATAATTTTTAAATTTAAATTAATATCTCTTTCATCTTTTTTTTTTTTTTCTCTTCTGTGTTACAATCTAGTCCAGCTAAATGATTAGAACCTCTTTGATCTAACCAATTTTTTTTTTTTTTTAAATGGGAATGTAGATACGACTAGTATTTAATAATCGTGTTGGGTTAGAATTGTTTTTGGTGATTCTAAAATTAAATTACCAAATTCTGGTTGTCAGATCTCCAGATCCAATCAAACAATTTACAATTTTTTTTTTTTTTTACAAATTTTCTCATCAAGGCAGCACATAAAATTGACAGGTTCAATGAATTGGTTTAAGCAGTAGATGTCAGCAGTAGAATTGTTGGCAGTCAAACAAGTACGTACAACGCTACCCACAAACATAATGGAATATTCAATATTTTAATCCCCACGTGCCTATAACATCAAATATCCTAAAATTATTATATTTTTTTTAGAATTATTTTTTTAAAAGTTTTTAATGTGTTTATATTAAAAATAAATTTTTTAAAAACTAAAAATATTATTTTAAAATAAAAAATACTTTAAAAAAACCAGTTATAACAATACTAACATAATCCAATAATATGTTGTTAGAATAGTTGTTAGCATTCATTATAGGCAGGAGCAGCATCTTTCACAAATTTTAACCTTATCGTAAAACAAAACCGTTGGGCTTTAATCGTATGATTACTTGTCTACGAATATCCACTCGTTGATGTCTATGTGATCACATTGTCCCAGCAACAATGTGAAAGCATCATTCATTTACTGTTTAAGATCTGATCAACGAGAATTCAATTTTAATATGCAAAATGGATAGAAAAGTGATTCAGTCGTGTTGATGAGGGTAGATTTCTTACCTAAACTGTAATTAAATGCAGGGAGAAAGTAGAAATTAATCACATGACGGCGACAACAACCAAGCCCACTAAAGGGTGAGTTGGTGGTTGTTATGCCGCATGACGCCTACACCTTTTTAAATAATTACGATGAAGAAATCATCTATTAAATATCTAATCTATTAAATATGTAATGGTAAGAATTTGAAATTAAATTTTTTTATATAATTACTATTAAAAACTTACCTGATGATTAATTTTAAAATTCTTAAAATTAATCAAAATATATAAAAGTTAACCTTGATACCCTCACATAAATTAAAAAAAATATTACTACAAAGATGGTTTCCAAATTCAGATAGACAAAAATCAACTATATATCAATTCTTAACTATCAACATCATGTCTTATATTATCAAGATTAGCACTCAGCTGCTCCGCACCCTTGAATTTCTTATGTCTTGAATAAGAGAGTAGTTTGAATCTAAATAATAAGAGAATAATACGACAACAACTTCACATTATTGAAGTAGCTAATTAACAGAATATTTTTTCCAGCTCCAAATAAATATAATTAAGAGGATATATTATACTTTCATGAGTTATAGCTAAATTAATATTAATATCATTTGTCTCTCTGAAAAAACTAGACTTTAATCTCTTTTTAAAAAAGATAGACAATTAATTGGAACTTTTAGCTCCATGTATAATTTTTTTAATGTGATTTTAGATTATTCTGATGTGAAGATATAATAAAAATTTTAAAAAATAAAAAAATAATATTATTTTGATATATTGTAAAAAAACATTTTACAAAATAATTGCTATCACAATGTTAAATAGACTTGTTATTCTGGTTCATTTTTCGTTGGTTTATTATATAGTATAACGGTCCATTACATTTCTATATTTGGTGGTGTAGTTTTCAAAATTATAATATAATGGAATATTATAGTTGTAATTACTCACTGCATTACAATTACAAATATAAGCTATGTAATGCATAATTTTCATGGTTAGAAGTAACACACACACACACACACACATATATATATATATATATATATATATATATATATATATATATATATATATATATATGAACAAACCACAGTGAACCTCTTAATTACATATTTTTTTAGTTGATAAAATTGGTGTTAACAAGCCATCCAACTTAAAAGTTACGAGAACAGTGAGTGTTTGGTGATGATTTTATTTTTTAAAATAATTTTTATTTAGAAATATATTAAAATAATATATTTTTAATATTTTAAAAAAACATTAAATTACCATAAAAAAATAAAAAATTTTAAAACACCATTTATGCAAAAAAAATATACATTTATTCTTTAACCGATTAGATTTTAGATTTATTTCTTAAAAATTATCCGTTTGAGTTATTTTAGGATTATTTAAAATTTATGTAATCATTAATTTATGATTCATATTAACAAACTGGTTTTGGTACCTATATTAAGTATTAACCATAATAATAATAAAAAATCCAGCAGGCCATTTGCATGATTATTAGGAGAATCCATGTGGTTTTATTAATTACAAGAGCATATATATATATATATATATATATATATATATATATATATATATAAAAGGAGGGCAAGACGAAATTTCTCATTTCTTATTTCTCACCAACCACAACCTCACCACCATGCATCACACTGCCACGATAGTCAAATTTACCCTTCTACGCCAATCGCCAATATGGATCCACAAAGAGACCGCGCTCCATAATATTGACCCTTGAGATTATTCAAGATCAATGGCCACCATTGAGTTTCAACAAACCCACTTTGTCCCCTCATGCTTACCTACCGACCTCCATGTCTCTATGCATAGTATTGAAGACTCCCAACAATCTATTTAAACCACCTTCCCTCCCTCTCTTCTCCTCAGGAAATCCCATCTTGCCAAACCAAAGATTTCCTCTGCTGCCTCTGCTCTTCCTCTCACAGCAATCATTCTTCTAGCTTCTTCTTCTCTCTCATTTACACTTTAATTTCTTCTATCAAAACGAATGGAGACAATCACCAAGAATGGCTACCAAAATGGTTCTTCGGAGAGTTTGTGTACCCAACGTGATCCACTCAGCTGGGGTGTTGCTGCTGAGGCAATGAAAGGAAGCCATTTGGACGAAGTGAAACGTATGGTAGCTGAGTATAGGAAGCCTGTCGTGAATCTTGCTGGTCAGAACCTGACCATTGCTCAGGTTGCATCTATTGCTGGCCATGATGCTAGTAATGTCAAGGTGGAACTTTCTGAGTCTGCAAGACCTCGTGTCAAGGCTAGCAGTGACTGGGTCATGGATAGCATGGACAAGGGAACTGATAGTTATGGTGTCACTACTGGTTTTGGTGCTACTTCCCATAGAAGAACCAAGCAAGGTGGCGCTCTTCAGAAGGAACTCATTAGGTGAGCAAATTTAAAGACTCCCCATTTAAGCAAATGCTTGTTTATTTTTTTTCCCTAACGTGGTTGGTGTGAAAGTGAGAGAGAGGGACTTGTTCACACAAAGAGAAGAGTTCTTCAAGATATAGTAGAAGGAGAGAGAGTTGGTAACTAGCTAGGTCGAGTTGACTCGATGATTTTTATATCATCTCCTCTATCAGGAGAGATAATTTAACATCGCTAATCCCTGAAATATTGATGAAGAGGTGGGTGGGATGGGATTGACTCGACCGAGTCGTGTGGGGTATGGTCGTCCATTCAATGGGCTGTCTAGTCCTGAAAAGGGTAGAGAGGAGTTTCCATTTGAAGACTTTATGGCCAACTAGGCTCCCATGAAAAGTTCGACATATCAACTCTATACTTTTAAGCTCCATGAAAGTGAGGGAAAATATTTTCACACGACAATTCTTTAATGATTTTGAGAAATTTTAAGTGAATCAAGATTTATGAAATTGTTAATACAAGCTGCCAAACTTTAAACAAGAGTAGGAAATTCTTTTTTATATATATATCTTTTTTATTGATGATGACTTCAAGTCCCCACCAACACATCCTACAGGAATATTCAATGGGGAAGTTTAGGCGAAATTGATCACCAAAAATGCATTGACATTTCCCTTTGAACTTTATTTTATTCTTCCAATATTTCTTAGTTTCTTGACATTGTTAGGAAGCACCTGCACGTTTTGGTAAACCTTCTCTAGCTACCAGTTAGAATGGTCAAAGACATTGTTTAATTTACTGCTTAACTTCATATCTGATTGACTGTTTGTGATCATACACACAACTTCCATCTTGTGATTTTGTGCCTTGGAAGCATTAACTAAAAACATGTCAGAACTATTTTAAGTGAAGGCATCACTGTAATTAATTTGTCAACAGTGTTTAATTTTTTTCTCCCCTCTTCAGATTCTTGAATGCTGGGATCTTTGGCAATGGAACAGAAACTTGCCACACACTGCCTCACTCAGCAACTAGAGCAGCTATGCTTGTCAGGATCAACACTCTCCTCCAAGGCTACTCTGGCATCAGATTTGAAATCCTGGAAGCAATTACCAAGCTACTTAATAACAACATCACTCCATGCTTGCCACTACGTGGTACAATCACTGCTTCGGGTGATTTAGTCCCATTATCCTACATTGCTGGACTACTGACTGGCAGGCCTAATTCCAAGGCCACTGGTCCCAACGGAGAAGTGCTGGATGCCGTTGAAGCCTTTAAAGCTGCTGGTATTGATTCTGGATTCTTTGAGTTGCAGCCTAAAGAAGGCCTCGCTCTTGTTAATGGAACTGCAGTTGGTTCTGGTTTGGCTTCCATGGTTCTTTTCGAGACCAACGTTCTTGCTGTCTTATCAGAACTCATATCTGCAATTTTCGCCGAGGTTATGAATGGTAAACCTGAATTCACTGACCATCTGACACACAAATTGAAGCACCATCCAGGTCAAATTGAGGCTGCTGCTATAATGGAGCACATTTTAGATGGCAGCGCTTACATGAAGGCAGCTAAGAAGTTGCATGAAATGGACCCCTTGCAGAAACCAAAGCAAGATCGCTACGCTCTGAGGACTTCACCCCAATGGCTTGGCCCCCAGATTGAAGTGATCCGATTCTCAACCAAGTCAATTGAAAGAGAGATTAATTCAGTGAATGACAACCCTCTAATTGATGTTTCAAGGAACAAGGCCTTACATGGTGGCAACTTCCAGGGAACTCCAATTGGAGTCTCAATGGACAATGTACGTTTGGCTATTGCATCTATAGGCAAGCTCCTATTCGCTCAGTTCAGTGAGCTCGTAAATGATTTCTAC
This sequence comes from Populus tomentosa, assembly GCA_018804465.1. Classification (NCBI taxonomy): domain Eukaryota; kingdom Viridiplantae; phylum Streptophyta; class Magnoliopsida; order Malpighiales; family Salicaceae; genus Populus; species Populus tomentosa. The sequence continues at coordinate 9,750,358 of CM031979.1, read as the reverse complement.
AACAATGGATTGCCATCAAATCTTACTGCAAGCAGAAATCCAAGTCTGGATTATGGTTTCAAAGGAGCTGAAATAGCAATGGCCTCCTACTGTTCTGAGCTTCAGTATCTCGCTAATCCAGTCACTAGCCATGTGCAAAGTGCCGAGCAGCACAATCAAGATGTTAACTCGTTGGGACTTATTTCTTCAAGAAAGACAGCGGAAGCTGTAGATATCTTGAAACTCATGTCCACAACTTTCTTAGTGGCACTCTGCCAAGCAATTGACTTGAGGCATTTGGAGGAGAACTTGAGGAGCGCTGTCAAGAACACTGTTAGTCATGTATCCAAGAGGGTTTTAACTACAGGTGCTAATGGAGAACTTCACCCATCAAGGTTCTGTGAGAAGGAGTTGCTCAAGGTGGTTGATCGTGAAGATGTCTTTGCTTACGCCGATGACCCCTGCAGTGCTACCTATCCATTGATGCAAAAACTAAGGCAAGTTCTTGTTGACCATGCATTGGCAAATGGAGAGAATGAGAAGAACGCAAGCACTTCAGTCTTCCAAAAGATTGCAGCTTTCGAGGAAGAATTGAAGGCCCTTTTGCCTAAAGAGGTTGAGAGCGCAAGAGCAGCATATGATAGTGGGAATTCAGCAATTGAGAATAAGATTAAGGAATGCAGGTCCTATCCACTGTACAAGTTTGTGAGGGAGGAGTTGGGAACTGGATTGCTCACTGGCGAAAAGGTCCGATCGCCTGGTGAGGAGTTCGACAAGGTGTTTACAGCTATGTGCCAGGGGAAGATCATTGACCCAATGCTGGAATGCCTTGGTGAATGGAATGGTGCCCCTCTTCCAATCTGTTGAGTGTTTTCTCTTACTAAATAAATTTGTTGTAATGTTTTTAAACATTGTTTCCAATCCCTTCTACGTTCTTAAAGTTTCATGGCTATGTACTACATAAGTTGTGATAAAAAAAGTTTTCATTTCAGTGTATCTTTCTTAAATTTTGCTGTGGAATTGAAAGGGAGAGTGGTGGTCGGGTGCCTAATTTTTTTACGATCAGCAATGGTTGGGTGGCTAATATTTTTACGATCAGCAATATAATTAAGTCTAAATCTCACACAGCTATTGATGCATGTAGAATGAATATACAAGTATATTTACGCCTGCGTTAATTTTTACAAGCAAAGCATCTCATTTGAGGATTGACAAGTGATGCTCCTAATTGTTTTTTTTTTTTCCATGGGATGAATAAAAAGTTTTGTTTTGTTGCCAAACCCAATAAATATTAAAAGATACTTGATTATGAATTTATTATTGTGCACCTAAATTTATTGTTTTTGTAAATTTAAATAGTAAAATTATTATAAAATTATGTAGCAAGAAGCATACAATAGCAAAACAATATAATTAATAAAAAGTAAATAGAATATATAAGAACAATGAAAATTAAAGGGATGAAGATACATTTCTTTTATTTCGTATGAATTTGTAGTTATATGTGTGTATATCATTCTTTCAATAATGCTCTTATTTATAGATACATATACATAAATACTTATAAGTTCAAATGTTATAAGAAGATGCAGATTCAAATGAATTTGATGATGATTAATAAACATAATAATGAAGGAGTGTAGAAAGGCATCTAGACATCCATATACAATGTATGATTTTATAAAACTCCCCTTAGGATGTCTATTATACAACTTTACACATTGAAAACTGTCTCATTAAAAACCTTGTCAGGAAAACCTAATGGGACAAAACCTAGGCCAAGGAAAAAAGAGTGCAGTGCATATTAACTCCCCCTCATAAATATATCATCTCAAGTTTTTTAAGTTGTCTCATTTCAATATTGCGCCGCAATCCTTCAAATGTTGTAATTGATAATGCTTTAGTGAACAAATCTACTAGATTATCTTTCGAGCGAATTTGTTGAAAATCGAGCGAATTTGTTGAACATCCATGTCACCATATTTTTCAAGGTCATGTGTCAAGAAGAATTTTGATGAGATGTGTTTTGTCTAATCTCCTTTGATGTATCCCCATTTTAATTGAGTTATGCATGCAATATCATCTTCATACAATATGCTTGAGTTCCTCTGCTAGAGGATAAACCACATATTCCACGAATATCTTGAGTAATTGATCTCAGCTACACACGCTCATGTCTGGCTTTATGGATTGCAAGTATTTCAGCATGATTAGTTGAAGTGGCAACTAATGTGTGCTTTGTAGATATCCATGATATAGTTGTATTACCACACATAAAGAGATAACTTGTTTGAGACCGGCCCTTATATGGATCAAATAAAAATCCTACATCAGCATGCCCAACTAATTTATGATTAGCATTATTTGAATAAAATAAGCCCATATTCGTATTTTCTCATAAATAACAAAAAATATGTTTAATCCATTCTGATGTCTCTGAGTAGAAGAAGAACTATATTTTGCTAGCAAGTTCATAGAGGATATTATATCAGGTCGCGTATTATTAGAAAGATACATTAGTGCACCAATTGCACTAAAGTATGGTACTTCAGAACCAAATAATTCTTTGTTATTCTCACGAGGTCTAAAAAGGTTATTTTTCACATCAAGTGACTGAATAACCATTGGTGCACTCAATGGATATGTTTTATCCATATAAAACCTTTTAAGGTCCTTCTATGTGTAAGTTGATTGATGAATGAGAATTCCATCTGCAACATGCTCGATCTGCAAGCTAAGACAGAATTTTGTTTTTACCAAATCTTTCATCTCAAACTCTTTCTTTAAATAATCTACTATCTTTGGTATCTCTCCACGAGTTTCAATAATATTTAAATTATCAACATACACATTAACAATAACAAAATCAGATTCTAACTTTTTTTAAAAAATTACATGGGCATATAAGATCATTATTATAACCTTCTTTCAATAAATATTCACTAAGACAATTATACCACACTAAGACAATTATACCTTTGTAACTCGATTGAGTAAACTTTTTAGGGATTTGAATTATATGCTTGGGGCATTTTAAATCCTGCAGGGATTTTCATATAAACATCATTATCAATTGACCCATATAAATAGGTTATGACTACATCCATCAGACACATATCTAGCCTTTTATGAGTTGTCAAGTTAATGAGATACTGAAATGTAATTGCATCAACTACAAGAGAATATGTTTCATCATGATCAATGTCAGGTCTTTGTGAAAACCCTTGTGCCACAAGTCGTGCTTTATATCTTATGATTTCATTTATTTTCATTTCATTTTTGCACAAATACCTATCTGTATCCAATTGGCTTTACACCTTTAGGTGTTTGGACTACATGTCTAAAAACTTTATGTTTTGCAAGTGAATTTAATTTTGTCTGGATTGCTTTTTTCTTTTTTGGTCAATCATTCCTGTGTCGAGATTCTTCGACATATTTAGGCTCAAAATCCTTATTTTAATTAATGATATCAAACCATATGTTATATATAAAAAAAATATTGTTGATAATTATTTCATTTCGGTTCCATCTTTTCTTTATAGAGACATAACTTATCAAGATCTTCTCATTTTTATTGTTTTCAGGTACTTGAACCTTTTCTGGGGTTTTATAATCAGTTATATCTATCTCCTCATGAATATTTTCTTTCTCAATAATGCCAATTTGATTATTTGCTCCTTTTCTTTTACAAGGATTTTTGTCTTTTGAACCAATTGGTCTTCCATGCTTCTAGCATGTTATAGACTTATTTGCTATAATTTTAATGGATTGTCCTATTGGGACTTCAATTCGAGTTAGAGCATTTATAGCTGGTATATGAGATTTGGTTACTCCTTTTGAGTCATTGAATGCATTTGGTAGCTGATTTGTAATGTCTTACAAACAAAGTATCTTTTGAACTTCTTATTTATATTGTCTTGTATGAAGATCAAAATTCAATAATAACAATGCATTCCATGTAATATCTTTATCCAACTGTTTAATTTCTCTCCCTAATGCTGAAAACATAGTCATATCAAAATGACAATCGGCAAATCGTGTTGTAAATGAATCACCTGTTAAGGGATCAAGATATTTAATTATTTATGGGGACTCAAACCCAATATATATGCTCAGTCTCTTTTGAGGACTTGTCTTCATACATTATGATGAATAAATTGGAATATATATCGCACAATCAAATATTCTTAGATGAGAAATGTTTGGCTTATGACCGAAAACCAATTGTAATTGAATAATTTGTGATACGTTGTTGGCCTAATGTGTATAAGTGTTGCTGCATGTAAAACAACGTGCCCCCAAACAAAGAGATGAAGTTTTGGTCTCATGAGTGGTGGTCTTGTAATTGACTGGAGGCATTTAATAAGTGATTTAGCAAGACCATTCTAAGTATTACGTAGATGCATTTACTAATACCATAAAATATCTAAATGGTCTACATGGTAGGTGAATGAGCTCATAAATACCACCTTGAATACATTTCAAAAATCTTGGGGATTCAGTCCCAACTTTAGCTGGTGATGGTCTAATGACCAATTTGCCTTGAGAACAAGTAGCACATGAGAATTCCTTGAATTAAAGAATCTTCTAATTCTTCAATGGATGACCATGTAAATTCTCAATAATTTTTCGTATCATTATTGATCCAGAATGTCTCAACCGGTCATGCCAAATAATAAAATTATTTGGTTTATTGAACTTTTGGTTCATTATTGTATTGACTTCAATCGTACCAATACTTGTGTAGTATAAACCTAAAGATAAATCGAATAATTTTTTCAATATTTTTTTTTTCTAGTGGAGACATTTGATACGATGTAAATATATTTTATACCATTGTCATTAGCAGTCTCAATACAATACCTGTTATGTCATATATCTTTGAAATTTAATAGATTTCTCCTTGATTTAGTAAAGAACAAAGCATTATCAATAATAAATCTTGTTTCATTAGGAAGCATTATATTAGCCTTTTGATTCGGAGCCTTTAATCAAGCCTGTTGAACATGATATTGTATTCACTTTTGCTTTCATCATTCCCATATTTGAAAAATATGCCAGGTTTTGTTCTGGTGGCTTTTTTTTTTTTTTTTCATTCATTCTTTTCTCTCACCTCCTCAATTCCAGATCCAACCCTAACACATTTTCAAATTAGCTATTTAATTTATTTTTCTTTTAGATTTGGTCCTTGTTCTTTTTATTGTTCTTATATATATATATATATATATATATATATATATATATATATATATATATATCAATATCATTGGAATTTTCTTTCAATTTAATCCTCATCTATTTTTCCACCTTTTAGATTTAGTTCTTATACCTTTTATTTTATTTTATGTTAATTATTCTCCTAATTAAATTATCTTTTCAATTGCATCCCTCAATATTTTATAACATTCTCTTAATTGATTTTTTTTTTCCAATTGCATGTCTCATTATTTTAGTTCATTTGATTTTATGTCAGATTTGGTTATTATTCTCTTTTTTGCTATTTGTTTTGTTTATAATACTTTTTTGTTGAAACTTTATTTTTTGATTTCATTTCTTAATATTTCATTGATCAAGATTTTGTTAACCTTTTGGGTCACAGGTTTGAAAGATTAGGCTGGGTTGGCTTAGATCTTTTTTTCCATGTGTGTTTTTATAGTTGATTTTTACTGATACCATTCTTTTATAAGCTTATCATGATCTTATGTGCCAGACCACAGGTTTTGCATGTTAACTTAGCTTTGTCTAGAACAATATTATGTTTTAAATTTATTTGTTATTGTTGTTGGCTGATTTTTTTTCTTTTCATATTACCAAATTAATCAAGGTTTAACTTGATTATCAATTTTTTCTTATTTCTTTAAAAAGACAACATTTCCTTAATATTTTTTTCAGATTGATCAAAAATTGGTATGGCTCATGGCATCACGCGGGCCACCAATCTAGTAAAAGACTAAAAGATGTTGGTTGTTGGCATTTTGCGACCAAATAAAACTTGATCAAACGCACCAATATCTATTATAAGGATCTTGTTCTAGTAAATACTAGCCTTGGGGTCAAACTATTTTTTATACAAAAAATGATGTTCAAGTATTGAAATAGAGTAAAAAAAAAACATTATAAACTGATCATTATAAATGTGTAACAACACTAATTACAGTTGAGCGATCATGGGACACTCCACAAAACATATAGTTCAAATAATATGACTTAAATAACCTGATAAAAAAAAGAAGAATTATAAAGCTTTTTGAAAAAAATATGTTAACTTTTTAAACCCATGACTCAAGTTTTTAGACCCGAAACACCCAATCTATAAAAATCATATAGACTAATTCTCAATAAATTAAATATTAAAGGATGGAATTAAAAAAAAAAATTCAATCATACAAAATGATTTTTAAAAAAATAACAATTCAAGAATAAGGATCAAAATCACTATTACTACTAATATTAATAAGTAATATCATCACTAGTATCATTATCATTATTATCACTACTATTATTTTAATCATTATTAAAACCACCACCACCACCACTATTATTATCACCAAAATTATTATGACAACTATTAATACTATCATTATCGTTATCACCATTACTATTACTATTAGTAGTACCAATAGTAACATTGTCATTATCATTATAACTACTATTATTCTTATTATCATCACTAATTTATTATTATTATTATTATTATTATTATTAGTACTGCTACCATGACTACTACTATTACTACCACCACCAACACCATTGATATTATTACTGCTATTTATATTGCTACTCATTAATAATATCATCATCATCAGGATTATAATTACTAATTTGATTATTATTATTGTTATTGTTATTACTATGATCATCATTTTTATTACCATAAATAATATTTGTATTTTTATTATTATTTGTATTATCATTATCAATATCATTATCATATTATTATTATTATTATTATTATTTTGGTTATTTTGTTGTTTATAAATATATAGAATCGGCCAAAATACCCTTAAACAAATCCATAATGCCTAAGACACCGTTAGAAAAGATAAAAATACCACTGGTTTAAAGGCAAGTGAATTTTCAAGTATACGAAGGATAAAAAAAGTCACCACACTGTAATAATGAATAGAAAAATATATGGGGCTACTTTGAATCACCATCCATTTTAGTATATTTGTTATTTTAAACCTTCTTTTGAACAAGTTTAGTTGAACTATATACTCAACGGTGAATTATTCCATTAACAAATAGTTTGTCATCCTGAATTAATTAAGAAATATTACGTCTAGCAATATTTATCACCTGCTAGTGGTCATGGATGTGCATGACAATAAATGGTGTCCCAAAATATTAGGGGTGCGAGGGTGGCAGCAGGCTCTGCTTTTTTATTATAATTGCTTAATAATACGTGTGTGTGTGTGTGTTCAAGCAGTAAATCATATATTGATTGCAAGGATTATGAAGGATTACAGTCCTTTCATATTTTTTTTTGACACTAGAAGAAATCAATATCACTTGTTTTTTTTTAGATTTTTTGGAACCTAGCACATTTTTTTTGGTAAAATATTACAAGCTAAAAAATATTTAGAAATCTAGCACGCTTGATTGAATCATAGATAGCATCCGCAACACACGTAGGTGTTATTTGCCATTCCACTTATAGACACATCCTAAAACAATTTATTCTACCATTAACTACTTAAAAAAAAAAAACCACAATTCACATAATCCAAATAACCAGTTTTCGAGTGTCAAAACACAATTCACGTAAACAGCACACAACATCTTTATAAGTAACAAAATTAGATCGACGATTAACTTAACATAATATTTTATTAAAATTAAAATAACTATGCATCTTTTCATAATTCTCATAACATATAATAAAATATATATCTAATCATCACGTCAGCTCAAGGAAGGGCTGGAAGCATTTTATGACGGGTCTAAAGCATCAACCCCAACTAATCCAACTTAAGAACGAGTCTATAACATTTGTGTAGGTGTGAGAAGGACCAATATCATCCCAGCTTGTGGACGAACTTGGGACGCTCATGGATGAGTCTGGGATGCTTGTGGAGTGACCAACATCCCCAACACTTTTATGATAAGCAATATTATCTTCCGCTAATACCATTTTAAGACGCTTAACCTCCCAAACCTCTTGAAGTCCACCACGACATTAATCAAGTAAGGTGTTGGCTATAAAACATTACATCTTATCGACACCTTTATAATAGTCGATCGATACCTTCACGTATAAATGTTGTTGCTTTTCAAGCCTCCTTGTACCAGGTAATGAATATATATATATATATATATATATATATATATATATATAAAACTAATTAGTAGCCATCATCCATAATAACATTAATAATATTTAATAACTATTGTATATAAAACATAATTTTTCAAAATATAGCCGACAAGTATAAAATAGACAAAACTACAAATATTTTTTAAAAAATATTTTTGTATTCACACTTAGAAAGCAGGGACAATAACAAGTGTTGCATGCTTGATAGTGGATGATACATCAATTTTAAAAATAATTGGTTTTTAGACACATCCTTTATCAAGTTTTGTTAAATATTATTATATTAGTGTTTTATATTCATAAATTATGTTAAAAATATATATAAAAATATAACATCTACAATTTAAAATATTTAAAGTTTTCTTTTTTATTTTTTTTTATTTTTTTCTAATAGCTAAATACTATAATGAAATGATAAAAAAAAAAATTCTTTAAAATCAAAGAGCAAAACTGCAGTCTTGATTTTTATTGCTAATTGAATCGGTTTTAAAATTAAAATAATCAATAAATTAAGAGAATAAGGGGGAAAAAAAGGCTTTTATTTGGTATTTTGATGTACCTTAAAATCCAAGATTCTTCTCTGGTGGAAAAACATCACATTACTGTAGTATTATCAATCTTGCATCCAAGCTATTAATTTTTAATCAATTTTACCATTAAACTATTTTTATTTCTCAATTAAGGACCTCCATTAGAATATTTAACAAAAAACGTTAAGTTTCTAACAAAATAATGCCATTTCTTAAAAAAGAAATTGTATAATTTGGATGAAAAACCTTAAAATGGATGGAATTTCTTAATTAAATTCTGTTGACAGTTTAACATTAAAATGAAAAAAAAAACTTATTTAGTGGTAACATTGAGATTATCTTGGAAGGTGTTTTTAATAGGACAAGCAAAAAAATTAAAAAACCGATTAAACCGAGAAAACTAAAAAAAATAACTGAAAAAACCGAACCATGAAAAAAATTGATTAAAATTTTTAAAAAACCGACCGGCTCAATTTCAGTTTTATAAACCTGAAACCGAAAAAACCGAACCGAACCGAACTCAAACAGAAAAAATTGAGCCAAACCGAAATAAATTAAGCCAAACCATTTTTATCTTAAAAAACCGAATCAAAACCGGTCGGTTTGAACCAATTTCAGTTTTTTTTTAAAAAAATTCGGTTTAGTTATTATTTTTTAATAAAAACTAAACCGAATAAAAAATAATCACCCTGATTTTTAAGGTTTGTTTAAAAAGAAAAGTTCTTATTGTATCCCAAAAAAAAAAAGGTATGTTAAACATATTATATAGAAAACTTAAGATGGGGCACTGAATAAAAAAAGAAAAAGAAAATAGGAAACATAGTGTAATATGATAAGGTAAAAGAAATTAAATAGGAAACTTGTTTTTAAAAAAGGAAATACATATTCAAAAAGTTGTATTGAAAATACTGGAGACATGCTTGTATTAAATAAGTGTACAATAAAAATTCAAACAATTTAAGGGTATTATAATCTTTTGAAAGTATTTAAAAATATTACAGTCAAAGACGTTTGTGGTTTTATATTTGAAACAAATAATTAATAAAGGAAACACACATTCTTAACCAACATACTAATCTTTTAAAATTAAAATAATATTCAGAGTGACAGCCTTGCATTTAGAATGACAGCGTTGGGTTTTTTTTTTTTTTTTTTTTTTTTATATATATATATATATATATATAAATATATATGTTTGAGAATATGATAAAAAATATTTTTAAATTTTTTTTATTTTAAAATAATATTTTATATTTATAATATTAACAAATCATAATCATTTAAAAGTATTGAAAAAATAATTTTCTAAAAATAATTATAAATTCAGAAGAAAAACAGGTTGTACCTGCTAAACGGCCACTCAAAGTAAATATAATTCCTATTGGCTTTTCATTTTCATTTTTATTTTTGTTAATAACAATCAAAGGCAGCAACACAGAATCGATCAATCAATCAATGGCTCTTACGCAGGTGTTGAGGCGCGTTCTTGGCTCCACCCCGATCTCTTCAGCTGCTAGGGCTTTCTCTTCTGCTCCGGCTCCCATCCCAGCAACTCTCTTTCCCGGTGACGGTATTGGCCCCGAGATCGCCGAGGCCGTCAAACAGGTCCCGTTAAGCATTGTTTTTTTCTTTTTCTTTTTTCTCTTCTCTCTATTTCCATCTCTTTGTATTGTTGTTTTGCTGCAATTCAATTGAAGTATTTTTTTCTGTCAACGTTGATGGCAGTGAATTCTGTTTCCAGTAAGTGATTTTTTTTTTTTTTTTTTAAATAGCTTGCTAAGGAGAAGCTTCTGTACCTCAATTAGGCAGGCTGCTGACACCGCTTTTTCGAAAATGTTTTGTATATATTTTAAAATCTTTTTCGCTGTTTTCTGAACGGATGTCTTAGTCTCAATGATGTTTATAGAGAAAAGAAAGGGTTTTGTGTTGATCAGAATATAGGGTTAATAACAAAATCTTCATGTTTAGAAATTCTTAGTGGAGGATTAAGGGTTTAGGTATAGAACTCGATGTTTAATGCTGTTTATAGAGTTTCAAATTCAAGATAAATGTTTAGGTTCTTGAAAATGCATGCGTGTTGTTATGTCTCTATTCCGCATTCTCCCTGCCCCGTATTTGTTCTGTTTATCAATTTTTTTTCTTTTGTTTTTTGAGTATAGCTATGAAAATTTATCTTCATTTCCACCACCACAGGTGTTTCAAGCAGCTGAGGTGCCAATTGAGTGGGAAGAGCACTATGTGGGCGATCAAATAGATCCAAGAACCCAGAGTTTTCTAACATGGGAGAGTTTGGAATCAGTAAGAAGAAACAAGGTGGGCTTGAAAGGGCCAATGGCCACGCCGATTGGAAAAGGCCATCGTTCCTTGAATCTTACCCTTAGGAAAGAGCTTAATCTGTATGCCAATGTTAGGCCTTGCTATAGTCTCCCTGGGTATAAAACTCGGTATGACAATGTTAATCTTATCACTATTCGTGAGAATACAGAAGGAGAATACAGTGGACTTGAACACCAAGTAAGTTTCTTTCAAGAATTGCTGATGTGTACTAACAAGTCCACAGGGTGTATAAAATTAATCAGATCGTTTTATTTAATTGTGGTGCTAGGTGGTTAGAGGTGTAGTTGAAAGTCTCAAAATCATTACTCGTCAGGCAAGTTTGAGAGTGGCTGAATATGCTTTTCACTATGCAAAGATCCATGGACGAGAGAGAGTATCTGCTATACACAAAGCTAATATTATGCAGAAAACGGATGGTCTTTTTCTCAAGGTATTCCTGTTGTAACTTATGCTTACATCAGATGTTTCTTTATTGTTTTAGCCAAGAATCTTCATATTTAGTTGATTTAATTATCTGCAGTGCTGTCGTGAGGTTGCTGAGAAGTACCCTGAGATCACTTACGAGGAAGTTGTTATTGACAACTGCTGTATGATGGTATAATAAATTTCTTTCTTGGAGTATTTATAAAATGAGGGGGGTTTAAATTTTGAAATCAACTGTTTCACCCATGTGCGATCCATGCTGTTAACATGTGGGTTCCTCTTCCTGCACTATCAATATTGTCAAGGATATGCTATTATCTTTCTGCTGAAAAAGTTGGAAGCAACATTTCTCTTTTTTGTTTCCCTTGTTCAGCTTGTGAAGAATCCAGCACTTTTTGACGTGCTGGTGATGCCTAACCTCTATGGTGACATTATCAGTGACCTTTGTGCGGGGTTGGTTGGTGGTTTGGGCTTAACACCAAGGTATTTAAATATCTTCATTCATCTCCAATATTATACATTCAGTTCTTCTGACAGGATTTGAATTCTTCTGCAGCTGCAATATTGGTGAGGGAGGAATCGCCCTGGCTGAAGCTGTGCATGGTTCTGCTCCTGACATTGCTGGGAAGGTTAGTGTTCATAGTTAATTTACATGTTTTCTTTGTTTTACCCAGAGTTTCACACTATACAGCCATGCAATGTGCTTTGATGCCTATCCATTTTATGTTGCACTGCTTCAATTATTTGAATAGCTGGTCTCTCTAATTTGTTCTCTAATGCTCCTTTTTTTTTTCTTCTGTTCTTGTCCCTGACTTCTATATTTGTCACATACTAACCTCTTCTGTGTTGAATATACGCAGAATTTGGCAAATCCCACTGCTCTGCTGTTAAGTGCTGTCACAATGTTGCGCCATTTAGAGCTCTATGACAAGGCCGAGAGAATCCAGAATGCTATCCTTAACACAATCGCAGAGGGAAAATACCGAACTGCTGACCTCGGTGGTTCTTCATCAACTACTGATTTTACCAAGGCAATCTGCGGTCATCTTTAAAGATTCTTATGTCGGATTTTAGTCTTTCTTTGGTAACTCGAAATAGTTCTCTATGATGTCGCTTTTTGGGGCATTGTTTTTGTTCAGTGCTTTAAAAGGGATGAATAAGACCACATTATCTTGACGGGGTTGTATAGAAGCTTATTGCTCTTCCAAACATGAAGGCCATATAATTTCTTCTTTTTAGCAAATTTGTGTGTTCACTGCTCGCCCCATGATGAACAAAATTATTAGAATGTCAAAACGCAAAAGGGCTATTATTCAACTGCTGCAAGTCTTTTGAGTTAATTGTCTTGTTCTTATTCTTATTCTAAGAAAAAGAGTTTATCACGATGAGCCCTTTTCTTACATTTGTTTACGTTTGCATTCCATTTGCAAGACTTTCGAGCATGTCACTGTGATTAAGGTTGACAAATCACTGTTGGCTAATTTCTTCATAATGAGTTAATACAACTATTTTAATACCTCTCTAATTCTTGTCAAAATCGATCTTAGCCAAAGTCCCAACTCCAAAGGCATGCACAATCCATTGAATGGCATCTGATTAGCAAGAAATCCAGCCACCCATGTATTCATCGTCCTCAAAACATTCAGTCCAAGCATGAAACAGTCAAGTCGAATCCTAAATATATTCACCCTTAGCATCCATTTTCAGCAGATCTTGTGCAAAATGAGATGACACAAAGCGATACCGCTATGGGCACATGACAATCGAATGCATCTTGCTTTTCCTTTTTTTAAAAAACAAAAAAAAACTGTTAATAACTATTTACACGCCCTTGATTTCTCCAATTTCTGTACTGTGATTCAATCCCACTTTCTGACTGAAGAAAGTTATATGATAATGGCGCTCCATTGTAAGGAACAGGTAGGCATATGATCTAGAGGCTTGAAGGAGTGGAGCTGGGGCTCGCAACACACTTCCATTTTCAAAGCTTATTGGGAAACAGGTCATGGGACTGGTACATGGTTTCGCATGGCTAGCTGGGAGGTTCATCACCTCGACAGACAGAGCCACTAGCGGTCTGGTCACATATGGTCCAGTCTTGAGGCAGGCATCTGAGAAGTTTGCAGGGTTTGTAGCTGGATAAACTTGTTCGCATGAGATCCTGTAGCTGTAACAGAAACATGTCGAAAAAGCTGTCTAGAGTGGAAGAAGTAACTTTTATTGAAAGGTTATGCCTGAAAAGAAGCAAGCATGGCGTAGATCCAAGCAGATGCCTAAGAATACATTCTGGGCACAGATTTTGACATGTTCAAAAAAGAATAAGATTCCGGACACCCATGAACAACTTAACATCTCAAGATCAGTTCACATATTCCAGTGTATATGGCTGCTTAGCACAAACAAATACCATGAATCTCAACATCCAACCCCCATGAGATGCATTGAACCAAAAAAAAATAGAGGGAAGCACAATATCATTATCCATAACCCAAGAATTCCCTAGAAAATCATCTTGAGCTTCGTCCTAGGATAACGATAACAGGCTAGGGCACAATCATGTAAAATTACACGAGGAATGAACTGTCATGGAAAGCTCTAATATGGAACCAATACTTGCATGATTACTTCGAAGTATTCGGTAAAAATTACAAGAAATATTCCGAAAAGATTATATCATCAATATTTCCCCCGAACTCAGCCTTGCATTCTGTCTTAATTTTCAATGTTACCCTGTTGTCATCATTTTTTTATTATTATTTTTGCAAAATTTAGGAGAAAGCTTCGGAATTTGATGCAATCTATATTCCCCCCCAAGATTATCCTTGCTTGCTTCTTCTTCTCTCTCTCTTTTTTTTTTTTTTTTCAATTTTTAGAAGACATGCGAGCTACGCTGAGAGGGTGGGAATGGCGCTGAGAATAGGTAAATATCGGTAAAAAAATGTGGCATGAAGCTAATGAAACATTTTTACACCTTTGCATCCCTCCTTTCATCCGTCCTATTAATCCTTGTCTAACTATATCAATCCTAGCATTATAAAGTTATTCATACAATAAATGAATTACATTCAAACTTGCACTTGACATTAGTGTCCTGTACAATACCCAATTATCTAATTCAATAATCTAATAAAATTGAAATTTTCAATCAATTATTAAATCCAAACATCACATTTCATAATTTAGTTGTTCATAGTATTTATACCTTGTAGCCAATTAGTTGATTAAATGTGACACTAATTTTATTCATGTAAAAACATGACATGTACACCGAGGTATGAAAAATACCTGAAACTAATATATAGGTCTTTGTAATATAACATGTACATTGAGGTATAATGAATATCTGAAACTAATATATGGGTGCTTGTCATATGATATATACACTGAACTGGTCTGCATGAGAATTCTATAAGAAAAGATCACTTATATCTATGAAAAAACTCATGAAATAGTTGTGTAAGTGATACTTAGATATGAGATTACTAAGTTATTTTATATACAAAATATTATGCTTTGATCCTAACTATATGTTGTCCTAATTAAGGGTAAAAAACATACATATATTGAATTTAACATAAACTATATAAAGGTATATGAGTGATCAAGAGATGTTTCATCACCTTAAGTTAATGATGTAAAATGCTCCACGTGTTCTAAAATAGTATTGATTGTGAAATCCTTGTGCAAGATGCAATGAGATTTGAAAAGATTTTAAAATTTTATTCAAATAATTAATGACTATAGTGTTGAGAACAAACATGATTTGAAAATGCTCCACGTGTTCTAAAATAATATTGATTGTAAAATCCTTGTGCAAGATGCAATGAGATTTGAAAAGAGTTTTTAATTTTATTCAAATAATTAATTATTATAGTGTTGAGAACAAACATGATTTGATAGAGCAAATACACTCCATACTATAATATCTAAATCAAAATATTTTTGATGAAAGGATAATAATTACACTTTGAAATTACTTACTAAAAGATTCAGTCAAACCAGTTATCATTTTTCCAAAATTTAGGAGATCATAACGTTGATACACTTGATTTTCAAATATGGATCAATCAATTATTGAATTGATAATAAATTAAATTATTTAATCCTAGTTTGTTTAGGATTAAAATTTATATCTGGATCAACTTATTATGTATTTAATGGATCAAACACATTAACAATCATTGGTCAGGAACTAAACTATGATAATTAATGAAATATGGTTTGATTGTAAATATATTTTAGAAATTAAAGATTAGAATGTAATTTATACGGGAAATTACAATTCTATATCTAAAAATTGAATATATTTATAAAAATTATGATTCCATTTTCTTTTGCCTCAATCTCCGCCACTTTGCCACCATACAAACCTAAAATGTTGGAAACAAGGATGTGTTGTGGGAGAAATTAAGGTATAATTTGAAGTGGTTGCATAAAGATTGAGAGTTTATGTATATCTTGATTAATTCCACGAGTTTTAAAGTTAACGACCATATAAATCTCCAGTACTCATGAGGTTTATTAGACTTAAATTGGTAATCTCTAAACAATAAATCTAAACATTGATCAATTGAATTATACCCCTCAATGTTTTGTATTGTATATTTTAAATGGCTAGCCAGAGCTTGTTTATGAGACTTAAGTAATTGGAAGTCAAGACCTCATTACCATCAATTATAAGGATTACTATAAATGATAAGGATGATTTTGCTAGCTGGACAGAAAGGGATTGCGATTTGAGGGTCGGGATCTTATAAAGTTGAAGTAGCATATAAAGTGTTTGTAGATATGCTATAATTACTGGATTACTATTTTTTGTACAGTGATATTTTTATTATTTTGTTTTTAATTATTAAATAGAATGTAATGATAATCTTATAAATAATTAAAATATTTTATTGATTTTTCTAGTGTTTATATATTATAAATAAATAAATTTCAGTATATTTTATATAATTTTTAAAAAATAACACTACCAGTAATAGTAATGAAAAAAAAATAGCAAATAACAAAGAAAGATTTAAAAAAAAAAAAAAGATGAAGCAGCGTTTAGTCACCACTTCCATTTGCATCGCGTGAAAACGATGCCCTCCCTCCCCCTCTTTCTTAAACGAAAAAAATATCTGAAACCCTAAAATCAAACCCAAAATTGCCACTATTTTCCAATCGAAATGACCGATCAGTCGTCTCGTCTGAGCATCACCAACCTCCGGACAGCTTCACAGCTAATCAAACAGACAGCCTCAATCTTCTCATCCAATCTCTTCACCTTAATTTTCTTGTCTTTATTGCTCTTCTCTTTCCGTACATTCATCGAAAATGGGACCCACGTCCTCACTTCTTTCATCGACCGCGACCCTTCTCTCAAATCCCTCCTTTCCCGTCTCGACCTTGCCGGCCAACCCCACCCCTCACACCCCCACCACCGCATTCACACTCGCCTCCCTCGCCGTCGCCGCCCATTCCTGCACCTCACCCGTGTTGGTACCCTAGATGATGATTTCTTTTCTGCTGATGACGAAGCTGATTCCTCCCACTTCCCAAAGTTCCCTCCCAATGGCAGTTTCGTAATTCTCCACAACTTCGACCCCAAATTTGGATTCTCCGATCCCGTCATCGATAATGGGATTAAATTCCCCGAAATTGTCAGGTCTGGCATTCAGTTCAAGGCTGCGGAAGAAAATCATTCATTTCTTGATAGTACAAACAACAATAACGAGATTGAAAGCAGCCACGAGGATTTTAATAATAATGAGAGTGGAAAAGAAGGGGAGGATAAGATTTTGGATTTGCAATTTTTAGTGAAGGGATTGGAATTGGGGAGACGCGACACAGCTGCCTTGTTTTTTCTTGTAAGTTTTCTATCTGCTGCTTATGGTTGGGTTATTTTGGGTTTTACAGCAATATATTCGTGGATTTTGGGGGTTGTCTTTATTGTTGTTGTTAATGATTTGTTAGGAAGGTATGGTTCCTTTATTGGTGTTGTTTGGAATGGGTCTAGATTGGGGAGTAAGAGATTAGCTGGGTTTATTTTGATGAGGTGGGCTGTGAGGGATGCTTTGACTCAGTTGGTGGGTTTGTGGTTTTTTGGTGAAATTGAAGATCAGTATTCGTTTTTTAAGCTTTTCGTGAGGTTGAAATTGATGCCCTTTTCTGTTATGTTTCCATGGATTAATGGGTTTGACAAGGAGATTTCGGGGTTTTTTGTTACTTGGATGTTGGTGGATGTGGTTGTGGGGTTTATTTTCGCTGTGGATGCTTGGGTTACTGTTGTGGATACAAGGAGGACCGGGAGAGAGATTTTGAAAGAAGGTTGTTATTTGATATCCACTATGTTTCATCAGGCAGTACAGATTAAATGTTATGAAGAAATACTTTGTGGGTCAGCTGCAAGATGGGTTTTTGCCCGGGTTTTTGGAAAGTTTTTCGCCATTCTTTTGCAGTCAGCTTTTGAGGTTTACTTTATGGTGGCTTGGCTGATTTTTTACTTTGTGGCGAGGTGTAAAGAAGCTGATTCTGATGGAAGGAGGTTTGGGAGGAGAGAATTGGAGGTGTTGATTGATGGCCTAAGATGATATGCAGTGGTGATGAAACTGCTGCTCTTCCACTTGCAGGCTGCTTCAACTACAATGCTGAAATAGCGGGTGTGGTAATCTGTCAGTGCGCTATGTGTGTGCCTGTTTCTTGAATTCCTAGTGAGTCAGCACTGCCACTGGTTGCTGTAGCCATCAACAATGTTGTATGTATTTTTATCATGAGGCAATATACTGCTTGTGTATAAATCCACGAGTGCGTCATGTGTATATTTGTTGCAACCATTTTTCTAAATGCCTATCAATTCTGTTGCTGCTGTTGATCATGAAATGAATGAAGGTATTTATTTACATCATCCTGAGTATTTTTTATACTACTTAACTTCTAAGCAAGGACAGTGGAGTTCTGTTTTGTCGTGCATTTCATGACTTTTTCTTGATGCACCTTACTGCTTCTTAGAAGAAACAATCTTGGCCATTTTATTTTGGAATAAATTAAGTATCTGAATCAGAAACAAGTTGAAAGAAACTTTATCACTTACTATAAGGCCCTGTTTAGTATTATGGAAAAGGCTTTATGTGTTGCTGTCTCATACTCTAGTTAACTTTTTGGTAGACCTAAAAACAGCATTAGGTATTTCAAAAGGTTGTTATCTCTGGTAGTGTTTGGATGCTGTCCCATTTAACTGCTGTCCTTGGACACAATCTAAACTCCACCCTTAATTCTACATGTTCCTATGTTGCTGAGCTAATACGAAGAGTTCCTTCAAGGAAAATAGATTGCATCTAAAATATTTAAAATTTATCGTGACATTTGTCATAAAGCTACGGTGAAATTACTTTGTTTCAGATTTGTTTTCATTCTGCTTTCTATGTTGTTTCTCTGTATACTTCTAGTGTTCATACATTTGTTAGACAAGGTGCTTGTATTTACTTGATTTGATTTATCTTAGATTCTCAATTCTAAGAATTATTTTGCATAGATGCTACCAAGTCAAGTGTGTTTAGAAGTCAAAAATTTATTGATAAAGGATACTTGATTACCCATGCTGGGGTAAGAGAACTGATGGAGATATTCTCTTAGTCTCCTTGTTTACTTTGTCACTTCTATACAAATGGAATCATTAGTTTTATGGACAGTGATTCTGGTTTGAGAAAGTCTTATGTAGTTGCCTTGCAATTTTAGATATATGAGATTTTAGATGAAGTTACTGTTTTCAGTTCTTCAGCTGCTTTCTCTGTTTTTAGTGGTGTATCTAGAGACATAGAGTTTATAAATCAGGGACAAATCCAGCGGCACCCCCTAAATTCATCCTTGGTGAATACATGTGTATGAATACGTAATATTACATGTTCAGTTTGGTTCTAGATTTTATATTTTAGTAATTATTTTGAAGAGATGCTTATATTTCGGGAGTGTTTAAGCTGAGAAGTGTAGTGATGGATTCTTAGATTACCTATTTACTTTATGACATATTTTAACACTGGTGAGGATATTAGAATGTGGACAGTGCTTTAGATTTGAGAAAGGCTGGTGTAGGGGGTGTAAAGCTTCTGAGGCATTCACCTTCTGGTGAGAAAAAAAAAAAAAAACTCTTGAGGTTATTGCCAGTATAGACTCTCATTGCAACTTCTAGATTATATGAACTTCATTCTCACCCTTTTTCTCTGTGATTTCTGAGTTTAGTTTTGCATTGAATGTGGGACTTTTCTTTGATGAATCTTGCTTTGTATTAGGACCAGCAATCTTGTTTGTGTCACCCATGCAGTGGATTAATTATCTGAATGAGAAACAAATTACTTCAGTTATGCAGCAAGGCCTTGCTCGGTCACTGCATCAATCCCCTGTTAATTGTTTTGGTTTACGTTTAAGAAAAAGAGAGTTTTACTATTTTAAAAGGCCGTGCAATGCAGTCATTCCTTACCATTGAGTTCTTTTGTCATTTTCAACTGTACACGTGTTAATCATTTTCCAGGTTTATTGTTCGCGCCAACTTTCTTGAAATTAGAAAAACTTGATATCATCGAGTATTCTCATTACTTAAGTTTTGAATTTTCTAAATTTTTTTATAAAAATATATTTTTCTTTTTTATTTTATTATTATTTAAAAATTTAAAAAAATATTTTCAGGTTATAAATAGATAAGCTTTTTGAGTTACAAATAGGACAAAACATCATATGAACATTTAGATTAAGATATTGTTGACAAATTAGGTTGAAGGAGGACTTATTTGAAACAAAGTTTAAAGTTGAAATCCAACTTAATCAAAATTAAAAGAATTAATTAATTTTAAAGGTTTAATTAAATTTCTAATGAGTTTAATTAACTCAATTAAGGATTTATTTGAAGAAAAAAATTAAGTTTGAGAGCTAATTTGGTCAAAATTGAAAGAATTAATTATGTTCAAGGATTTAATTGAACATTTAATGAGTTTTGTTTATTCAATTAAGGACTCAATTGAAAAACAATTAAGTTGAAGGTCTCAGTCAGATTAATTTGTAAAAATTGAAAGACTGGGGAGACAATTGAACTTTAAAAAAGCCTAAATTTGTGCAATCAAGGTATTAATTAAAACAAATTTGATGTTTTGAAGGTTAATTAAAGGTCAAATTGAAGAATCCTAAAATCCAAGATGAAAAATGCGCAAGAATTTAGGATTAAAAGTGATCAAATCAGGGAATCAATTTGAGACAAATTAAAAGTTTGATGATTAACAAGAGTCAAATTACATAATCTAGAAATTAAGGACTAATTTGTAAAAGACAAGATAATTAAAAGATTCCAATTAATGTTTCCAAGGATGTAATTGCAAGAATTAAGAATTTTTCAGGCTAATTAAAAATGCATATTGAAAAATCTCAAAACCCTAAGTTGAAAACTCTAATTTTTAGGGTTTAGCATAAACAACATGTCACTCAGACTTTAAAGAAGAGAATGAGTGACACATCGTTCGATCATTATTCTTCTTCATCAACCAAGATGGCTAATAGTGAGGTCACCTTTAAACGAATGAATCGGGCTAATTAAGAATGCATACACTGAAATTAAAATTCAGGGACTAGATTTAAAAATCTCAAAACTCTAAATTGAAAACCCTAAACATAAACGACATGTCACTCAGACTTTAAAGAAGAGAATGGGTGACACATCATTTGACCGCTCTTCTTCTTCTTCATCAACCAAGATGGCTAATAGTGAGGTCACCTTTAGACGAATGAATATAGCATCTCTAATCACCTCAAGAGCTCTAATAATAACCAATAGATTGAGATACACTTCATTTATAAAGAACAAACATTCTTATCAAATGTTTACACCTTATTTGGCCCAAAGAACTTGGCAACATCTCGTCTCTAGTTAGTCTCCTCTGCATTGACAGATGCAAGCTGATTGAGAATTGATCTTCTAATAAATGAATGTAGAGCTACAAATCTTCAAATCAAGTGTAATTTGATTCCAATGATATAGTTACACCCCATCTACATGATTCAAGTCTATAAATGGTGGATTGACATTCCAAACTTCATAATGGTTCCTCCAAAGTGCCTACCTAGTCAACTTTCACTAAAGAAGAGAATCACTCATAAATGAGCTAATTTCAAGGTTGCTTTCTCTTCTGAGGATTCAACATACAAAGTGACAAAATAAATCAGACCACAACTTTAGGGTGAAGGTTATAGAAGAAAGAGAGAAGAAGAATATTTCATAACCTTCCTTTTGCAAAACCATCATGGTTTTGTAACCTCCTGGTTTTCCTTTGCTTACAAAAGAGAGTGTTTCTGAGAAGGAAAGAGAGGTCTAAAAGAGAAACCACAGAGAAAATCAAGAGAGAAATTATTGGGTGGATTGAGAGAAAAAAAACAAAAAAAAAAAAACAGTGTGTAAAGTTTGGATGAGAAAAGATAAAAAAAGAGGGGCATACAAACCAGGGATTTGGAGCTAAGAAAAAGAGGAAAGAGACAATAAAACTTGGAAACAGAAGACTGTATTGCTGATGAAGGTGTATCTTAAACTTTAATAAGAGGGTGTAGCCTAATGGGCACACCACTCTTTTAATCTTTATTAAGTTTATTTTTTATTGTTTGTTCTTTATATTGTTGGTTTTAGCTTATCAATCATATCATTATGTGACTTCTAAATCAGTTAAGTGACAACTTTTTGTCTAAACATATTATATATGTCTCATCTAATTGCCTTTAATCTTATATATATGATCATAAGTAACTCATCCAAATATAAGTTAGTTAAGTAGGAAAAACCCGGTATGACCTGGCAGGTTGACCCGGCAAGACTCGGTAAAAAACCCGGTTGCAACCCGTTGACTTTTTTTTTACTAAAACAACGTCGTTTTAATTTATTTTTTAAAAAAAGAAATTGACCCGAGCGACCCGGTCAAAACCCAAAACCCAGGTCTTGAACCAGGCCGGATCTAAAAACTATGCTTTTTATACCTTAAACAGGATTCTAAATCAGAAAAAAAATATATATATACCGTACTTCTGAACTGAATTACAATTATGAGCTAGACAATCTTTATGTTACAATTCTACTTGGTGTGCAGCATATTTTGGCTACGTACATATTAGCATTAGTGTACATAAGTCTCTTGAATCAATCAATGTTTTTGCAAAAGCTCCACGGATTAATTCTTAAGGAGAAAAACAGGACTTTCGATCCAGTGGAGAGCCAGCGCAGCGCACAACATCAAGGAAAATGCTCTCATCGCAAGGAATACAGAGTTTGGAGTCACCAGTGAAATCATATTCATCCTGAGCTTGATCCAGCAATGCCTTGAAGAGTGGATGCTTGAGTAAGGTAATCTTGATTACAAACCGTTTGTTGTTCTCACCTATATAGACCACCAAATGACCCTTTGGGACATCCCTTGGAATCGATTTCCCTTCATTCATGGAAGGCCACAAACCCCATTGATACGCACAGCAAGGCATGACTCTACTTCCCATCTTTCTCCATCTGTTAAGGGATGCCACAAGAAGGTTCCTCTTTGTATTCTTCATATTTGTTTGTGTATACGCACGGAAGCTATGGAGAAAGGAAAAGAGAGAAAGTGTTGCTGAAGTCTATATGAAAGAGAGCAGAAGAGGTGGGCGTGGAGGTATGACAGTGAAAGAAAGCCTTAAATAATTGTAGAATAGGAAGAACAGGCCGTTCTTCTTAAGCACGACATGTTAAGTTATTGTATTTCTGGACATGTTAAGTTATTGTATTTTTGAAGCACGACAACTATTTTGTTGCGCTTAGAATTAATAACATGTAGCTGAAACTTTTTTAAATTGTGTTATTTTGTCTAAAAATTTTAGTTATTGTGTTGTTTTTTAAATAAAAAAATCCTAGTTTCTCTAGGCTCTCTTTAGTGAGGATAGTGCTTGATCAGTGATCTTTCAAAGTTCTCGAAGTTAAGACCCCACGAGTTGAAAGAGTGGAAAAGATAAGATATGGAGGGATGGGATAAGCTTCTTGGGCAAAGTGCGATCCTACTTATTTTTGTGATATATACGTGTTCTAATGTATATAGTAAAATATATACACCTGTTTGCTCTGAATTCTGATCAGAGACAAATAGCTTTTCCAGCTCAGTCATGTACATGTCAAGAGAATTCAATGCAAAATGTATATAAATGACTATATAAATGGGGTTTAAATAATTAATTAAGCAAGTTGGCTATTTTAGTTGAGTTCCATAACCAGTCATCCGATGAAATTGACTGTGTGGTGGTGGTATATTTAGTTATCTCTGCTGTAATTCACGTTTGGTGTGAGCTAAGCCACCACTAGCCAGCACTTAATGATCACCTGTATCTTTGGTGATAGAAACAGCAGCTGAATATTTTCCTTTACCACTTTTTGGATCAGCCTTGCCATGCCTTATTTATATCAAACAAAGATTTTTAGGGTCGAAGTTGTGTGCTCTCCGTACAACAGTGTTGTTCATACGGGATATGTATTTTGGGATCTCTGCAACTTGACCATGCATGCAGGAAATGGGCTATGGCATCTGTACTGCAAAATGGAAGGAAAGAAAATATGACCATGAAAGAAAATAATCTTTCAGTTCCGGAGTCAAAGATCCAGAAAAAAACCATTAAAAAACCAATTCAACATAATAACTTAAACCGATAGTGTTGCAGATATTTTATAGCTAGAAAGGAAGGCTCTGTCCATATTTCACGGTGTCAAAACATAGACCTGTCTTGAATTTGTATCATGGTTTTTAATGCTCTTCGATGGAAAATACGCCAGGTTCAGCTGCATCTTCCTTGCTGTGAACACTCGCTTCCATCTGGACCAGCCTGTGCATAGCAAGCCATCTAACTATGCGGTGCATATGGTCACTAAATTAGATTGAATTTAGGAATTCTGATTTGATATTACTTTGGGGTCAAGTCCTTTCATTGTTTGTGGGACTCATTTCATGTGGGTGAGGTTCGCGCAGGTGAGCCTGGAGCTTAGGCGATAAGTCCAGAGAGTAGAATATTTCTGCTGTTGTGTGATTCAAGATTAATAACTTACTAATCTTCTAAGCAGAATTTTCTTCAGATTTTTACTTGAAAGCAATTTCAAAGATGGTTGTAAAAGTCTTTCGTGATCTATATTTTGCTGTTTAGCAAAATCTGATTTGAAAGCAAATGAATTTGGATTTTTCTGGTACCTGAGGAAAAACAAAACACAATAAGACAGTAAGAAAGGAAAGATAGAATTGTTGCAGAAAGGGGTTATCAATACTAGAACCCTAATTTGTAATATATTTTTTAATTTGATTTCTTTTAAGAGATTTACAGCTTTCTAAATATAGGTCAGAAATCAATTTTACAAGGTTGAAAAATCAGACTCCTAAAACAAATAGAAAAGAAAACATAAAATCAAAATTAAACTAAAAATTCAAAATAAAAAGAAAAATAATAAAATTTAGTCGAACAATATCTTCTATAGCTATTATGATTGACCCCATTCACCCACCCACCCATAACTTCCTATAACTCCCTCCCATGCCTCCCAGGAGGAAGCAATGGCCTCAGATTTCTAATCTCTAGCAGTTCTGAGTTGACATTAGCCCAACCGAAGACAACACATTATGCTGTATTTTTTAAAAAAAATTATTTTTTTTTATTATTAATGTGGATGTCCGAGCTAGTTTATGTATATTTTTATTAATTTTTTAGACTTTAAAGTTAATGATTATATAAATCTCTATAACCCTAAAATTTATAGGACTCGAACTGATAACCTATAGAAATAATTCTAGAATATTAACATTTAAACTTATCTACTAATTAAATTTGAGATTACTTATTTAACTTGCTAGTGGCCCATTTAGACTGGAGCCAATTGACAAAGAAAAGAGCAAGCAAGATATCCATCCCAGTGAACTGAATCGTGCAAACTAGCTAGAATTATTGAAGCAAAAATATCCTGTAATGGCTATCCAAAGTCATTGTCTTTGTATATAATGCATGTTTGCCGAAACAGTTTATAAATTTTGTAATTTTCAAAAATAAAATAGAGAAAAGTTGGTCAAGATAATTGAATTAGATACAAAAAATCATACAGTAAAAATTATGAATCACATTTAAATCGTGTACCAGAACACGGTGGAAGCTCCCCCATTGACTCATAAAGATGTAAAGCCTAGATTTTTCTACATTGGTTGGTACATTGAAAAGGAGGGTCTAGTTGAAGAAGGTTAGGATATTTCGGTGGAGAGACAAGCTTTGTTACAAAATCACTTGCCTCCAAAACTCTTAATTCATTTCTAATTTTAGTTATGTCAATAACAAATGATTAATTACAATGACACTTTTCATCATTCACTTTGGAGGAAAATCCTAGTAGAATAACATTGCCACGTTCAAAGTTGATTTTTGTACTAAATTACTTTAACAGCATTCATAAAATATTAATATTTTTTTTAATTTTATCCTTTAATATAAATAATTTTAGAAATTATGTTTCATAATTTTTTTAGATTATATACTGATTTCAAGAATTTTTTTTTTCTCGATTTCAACCTCTAACATTAGATATGTTAGAAGTGGGGCTTCGTTGTTTTTTTCGATTTGCTTTTTATGAATTTATTCTGATTTTATAATTCATGTCATGAGTATAACAAGTTAAATTAGGTTGACTCGGGTCATTTTGTTTTGCCGCTTTTTCTTTTTGATTTTCTTCATTTCATCCTTTAATATTGGGTTGGTTGGAAATTAGGTTTTATGGAGTTATCTTAAGCTCATAATCTAGATCCCGAGTTTGGCAAGTTGACCCAAGTTGACTCAATTCAATTTTTTATTTCCTTGTTTAATTGAATTTTTTTCACTTTCACCCTCCAACAACTCAATCTTCTTCATTTTATTCAGTTTTTTTTTTCAATCTCATTCTCTAATATTAGGTTGTTTGAGAATTGGGTTGCGAAATATTTTTTCAATTTGTTTTATGTAAAGTTATCATGATCTCAGAGATTAGTTTTCTTCTCAATTGTAACCTTCAACATTGAATCTTTGTAAATTTTTTATATTTATTATGAAGTTATCTTAATCTCATGAGCCACATCATGAATTTAACAAGTGAGCCCGGGTTGACTTAATTTTTTTATTTCATCCTTCAACGTTAGATTAGTAAGAAATTATGGACTTCGTAATTGTTTTCAACTTTCTTTCTGGTGAGTTATCATGGTCTTATGGATTTAATTTTTTTTTCTTGATTTCAACCTTTAACATTAGATCTGTTAGAAATAGGTCTTTGAAATTTTCTATTTGCTAGTTGTAAAGTTAATTCAGTGTCATGACCTAGATCGTAGGTTAACAGGTTAGTTCAGGTTTATTTAGGTTGTTTTTTTTTTTCAATTTCATCATCTAGTATTGAGTTGTTGGAAATTGAGTTTCATAATTTTTTTCGATTTACTTTCTAAGAGGTTATCCCTACCTCATAACATGGGTCGCGAGTTTAGTAAATTAATCCGGGTTGACTTGAGTAGCTTATTTAGAACTTTTTTAATTTAATATTTTTTTCAATTATGTCCTTCAACAGTATGGGTTGATTAGTAATTGACCTTTATAATTTATTTTTATTTGTTTTATATAAGGCAATCACAATCTCATAACCCAAATTATATATTTGACAGGTTAATTCTGGTTAGTCTAATATGTTGTTGTTTCTATATTTAAAAAATAAATATCATTTAATATATTAATATATCAATATTTAAAAAGATATAGTTTAATATGCATTATATTTTAATTAAGTTAATGATTAGAATTGTTTTATTAGAAAACATGTTGCAAGTGCTTGATATTTTTTTTACATTAAAAACAAAATTGAAGATGAAAAACTTTTTGTTACCTTATTATTATTTTTTTTTTTTTTAGGAGATACTCATGTAGGTGAAAAATTCATCTTAGAATACGATATCAAATTCAATTATGAGCTTGCATACTTGTAGAAAGGCTTTTAGACATGTGAAAGCACTTGAAGATCTCAAGCAAGAACATTTCAACTAGAATATGAAGTTTCTTACTATAATCAATTTGAGAGATATTCAGACCTATTATTAGGGTTTATGGTACTCCGGTCTTAACATCTGTAAAGTATGTCATGAAAGAGCGTAAAAAGAGTCAATTAATGCAATTCTTGATGGAATTACGCCCGGAGTTTGAATCAGACTGTGCCATCATCAAATAATACTAAATCAAATGTCGACGATAACTTCATTTGGATTCTCTTCACTAGGTCTTTCGTTACTCAAATACACATTTGGACAAGAACCATGTTCTTTCCTTCAAACTATTTACTTAATCTTTCTCTTTCTTCTTTTTTTTTTGTAGATGTTGATTAGGCAGGATGTCCAGACTCTCGTTGCTGCTACTAGTTGGTGTATGTTTCTAGGAGAATCTTTGGAATGTTGGGAATGCTAGAAGCAAGAACGTGTATCCAAATCCAAGTCTGCAACTTGTTCTGAGACTATCTGGCTTACTTGCTAAGCTTGAAGAACAGTTTCAATGTCCTTCATCACTTGACGCTGGCAATATAGGTGACTGCAACTACTTCATAAAAAGACGAAAATGGAGTCTCATTACATAAGACAACTTCTTCAATAAGCTGGTATTATCACTTTATCTTGTGATGGATCTAGATATCATATGGTTGCTAAATTCATAACCCGAAATCGACATGATTTTCTTATTAGCAAATTTGTGCTCGAATCTAACTATCACCATTTAAGAGAAAGTGTCAATAACATATATCAGTCATGATCTGTAATCATGACAGTATCTTATATCATTATGCGTGTAAATAGTAGTGTAGCTGTCATTTATTGACAGCAACTCCTTCCATATTTAATGTCAGATATTCTCGTGTATAAATCCACTGTTAATTTCAGATATTTATATAAGCAAAAAGCTTCTTTTATTTGACTGTTGGGTCACTAAGGCTGTGTGATAACTCACATTCCACATGAACAATGTAAGGAGAGGACATACAGATTAATCTATGGTGTTAGTTACTGACATCCTCTGCATATATTATATATACTAAGATTGAAAAAAAAAATAGAACTTAAAATAAATTGTTTGGTTTTTCTTCTCAAGTGCTATCATCATAGAGCACCTCAAACAGGAAATCCATTATGTCTTTTTTTACTTCATATAGCAATAGTAAATCCATCCACTTAAGAGGTGGAGCTTCCCTATTGATTTCCGCAAAGAATATGGACAAAAACTCATTCTCAGCCATCATCATACCTCTTGCTATAAAGTTTAAGGGTGATCATATTTTATTTTAATCCCACTTGTGTTTCATTTTTAATGTGGTATAGGGCTCCATGATTTCTGTTCTCACACTGGATGATACAGACCTAACAAATTAATTTCCTATATAAAGAGTATTTTGGACTTTGAAATGTGGTTACATACAAGTAAAGGTCCAAAAGCAAGAGGGAAGTCGCTAAAGTAGGGAAATGAAGCAAGTGACGGCGTTTATTTTCGCTGTGATGTTCATGGTGG
This sequence comes from Populus tomentosa, assembly GCA_018804465.1. Classification (NCBI taxonomy): domain Eukaryota; kingdom Viridiplantae; phylum Streptophyta; class Magnoliopsida; order Malpighiales; family Salicaceae; genus Populus; species Populus tomentosa. Next base: position 9,721,222 of record CM031979.1, on the reverse strand, counting down.
GATCTTGCATGGCGGCACCGAGAAGGGAAATGATCGGTGGAATATACGGGCAAGAGCAGCGACAACATGTTGGGAAGGGAAAAAAAATTGAAGGCAGAACGAGCAAAGTTCACTACCCAGACAGCAACCTTGACAACCACCATAGCATACCTAGACAAAACTACAACGACTGGGGTGCTGGCAGCAGTGGCAGTTCTCAAGGAGATGACGGCGATGATGGAAGCGGGTAATTATAGCTAGCCAGCCATGCTTACATGAATATCTCATAGCTCTATGATATGTGTGTGTATATTTACAACTTAATAGGTTCCTACAGGCTCTTGCTCATGGCATTAGAAATGACTTGCATGCGTTTATAGCATGTTTACCGATTTCCCGGTCTCGTGGCTCTTGTTGCCATGTTTACTTTCTTTGTTTTTTAAGTAATTTTTATAGTTGTAGTTTAAAAAAGTAGTTTTTGTAATTGTGATTTAAAAAAATACGTTAAAAAATGTGGTTATGTATGATTAGTTGTATTTAGATATATATTTGGTAAAAATTATAGTTGAGGTTTATGTTCTGTAAAAAATATGTATAAAATATTTGATAATTGTATGGTTGTGGTTGCTTTTCAAAGTGCTTTTTACTTGGAAATATATTAAAATAATATATTTTTATTTTTTAAAAAATTATTTTTAATATCAGTGCAACAAAATAATCTAAAACATCAAAAAAAAATTTAATTTGAAGTAAGAAAAATTATTAAATTTTTTTAAAAACTCTTTTGAAAGGCAAAAACAAATAGTGTTTTATAAAATGCAGTTAAAAAAATATATAAAAACTGTATTTTAAATTTAATTTTTTTAGTGAATTCTATAATATAAAAAACAATTTTAACTGTATTTTTTGCATCGCGCCCTTAAACTACTTGCTGCTGTGGATAGATGATAGCAGAGGTTTGCTTGTATGATAAATCTCCTATATCACAAGTCATGTAGGCTCCTGAAACCTGAAATTATTGTTGAAAGCGAGTTGTCATGTGAGAAAAATGGTGGAAATCAAGATTTATATGTAATTAATTAAAGAAGCATTATACATATCATGTAGTCGATGATAGCTATGAGCCTAGCATCACACTTGATGCCACCAGATTGCCGAGATAGGATGGTATACATCACGACTAACAGTGAAAGGGTTCCACTTCGAGAGAACTCGAACTTGGACCGAACTTGAAAGGGAGACTACAGAGAGCAGAGAGCCTTTATTTCATGAAACCAATAGCTCCACTTTTTCTAAGAAATCAGAGCTTCGGGATCATAATCAACCTTATTGTTGGACACCCAAAGTAGTTTCGACTTTTGATACTGGGGCAACCAGGCTAGTTAGCCAGGCACCCCTGGCCCCATGGGCAACGGATTTCCACGAGATCAGGCTGCCTGTTGCCGCCCCGGAGCCACTTCAAGACTACCGGATCCCTCTCCTTTAACTCCTTTTAATTTCAAACTTGCTACAATACAACAGCCATAACTTGCACACACAACTTCGTTCTCTCGTGAAATGCCAGTAGGACAAGGTGACATTACTGGTTCTAGCCTAAATGATTTGTATTTTGTTTTCGTAAAATTAAAAAATCGATTAAATCAATTAAAAAAATTTAAAAATATATTTCATTCAGATTTTAAATTTATAAAACTGAAACTAAAATAACCAACTAAGCTGAACTGGTTGAAATAAAACTAAAAAAACCAAGATTAATAAATAGAAAAATTTTCTTTCTAACCCTAGTTCCCTAGCAAACCAGCTGCCCCGTCCAAACCAGCCGCCCCTCCCTCTCCTCCAATCTTCATCTAGCAAACCAACCAGCCGCCCCTCCCTCTCCTCCAATCTTCATCTAGCAAACCAGCCGCCCCTCCATGCCGGACCTTCCACCTCCTTACTCCAAAGCTTGCAAACCAGTCGCCCCCTCCCTCCCATACTTGACCTTTAATCTAAATCAATCCAGATCAAATGAGTCGAAGAGTCGGCACTCATTAAGATTCTACTCCAAGTGTGACCGCTACAAGTTTTACAGATCCAATGCATAGAAAAGAGACCAATCTTTTCTCAAGATCCTCAACATTGATAGATTCAGGACTTGTAGAGGAGCATTCTTTGATGCGATCTGACCCCTTGGAGCTGAAAATAACGAAGATGAAACATCGACACCAATCTCATCAAGCACCTGGTTAGTGAGCTCCCTTGTTTCCTCTTCAGCCTTGTCTTTGTCTAAAGCCCATTTGCTTGTTCTAAGCCACATGCAATGCCTGTGGATGAGTAGCTACGCCTTTGATTTCAATTTTTCTGGTTTTTTATATAGATTAACTAAACCAAACCGAACATTTATCGTTTTGGACTGGATTTAAAATTTTAAAAAAAAAATTTGGTATGGTTGTTTTCGAGTAAAAACCAAACCAAGAAATGATCACCGTTATTTTTCCATTATGATAACGGATGACTTGATTGTCGGGACCACATCACAGGTTACCCAAGAAGCTATGCAATCACAAGAAACCTAAAACATGATTAACTAATACCTGCTTAGCATAAGATTGCAGGGGAGTCACCTCAAATCGGCTCCCCTTGGAACACTTTATGCACAAGGGGCGATAATCTGAGACAAAGCTACCGACGTTTTCTACATGAAAGGCATTGCGAAAGAGCACTGGTTCAAAGGCCAGCATGCCTTCCAGCCCCTATTACAATTGAAAATTTGGGCCCACTGTCACAACATTGGAAAACAATCATCAAATTCTGTGATCAAATATTTTTAAAGATCTGTGAGTAAGATGAGCATGTGCCCGGCCAGAAAAGTAGGAAAAGAGAGACTACTGATATCCAGCCTTTTAAAACTAAATCCCCTCCTATGATTTAGGACAGATCGATGAAGTGATTCTTTGAGTTCAGTTCTTCCTGCGGATGTATCTCCCACCAGGACTAAACCTTGGATATGGATGAAGGGAAGCTAGCTCACGGACACGGCGAAACACGGAACTTGGTAATGAACGCACCACATCCTTCAGCTTTTCCTTAACCTGCATCAACCACACCAATTTCGTTGCTCCCCATCTTTGGATAATATACTATATTAACTTTACCATAATACTAGCAATTATTCTTGCAGTAGCACCAAAAAAGAGTTCACAATTCATGGACATTTTATCAAGCGGTCATGTACGTACTAAATGACAAATGCATTTCAACACACACAATAGTGTACTTAAAACGCACAAAATATTGTGTTGCTCATTCAATTCCACGTCTCGGATGCATTTAACATAGATTCTTGACCTAGTGTCCATTTAGACCAAGAGCCAGAATTAACACCATATGCTTACAAATACTACGCAATAGAAACACTGATGGCAGTTTGACTTTTTACCTCCAGTAAAATTTACCAATCCTGCCTCCATTTCCACACATAAGTGGCACAATAGATGCAGAACAGTGAGTGTCACCCTAGTAAATTCAATACATGGGTGCTGTCCGATACAAGTTAAGGGAAACAATGATCCACAAGATGAATAATTAGTTAAAACTCATTAAATACCTATACAGTTGACATTTGCAACCTTGAATACATTCACTGGATAATATAACACAAGTTTCTTCAAAGTCACCTATGCATTTTAAGCATACCAATATTTTGAATTGACGCTTCATTTGATTTTGGAAGCCAGCACAATTTTTTCCAATTGATTAAATGTTGATGAGCTTGAGGAACTACAAGCCTCAACAAATTGAGAAGAACCACAGCCAATCAGGTAAACCTCAAATATAATCAATTATTGATAAATGGAATGCAGAAAACTAAATGGTTTGCGTTCTATTTTTATTCTGTTTTTGGATCATGATATTCCCGTAGGCATGTAAGAAAAAATGGATTAAAGATATCATGGATGCTAGTTAACCACTAATTTGGCTACTACACTCAAACAATCATGTTGCACTCATATTAAGGCAATCTAATTAATGGAGAGAAGAAGCTCCACTCAAAGACAAATCTCCAGCAGGGATAAAAGAAAAAAAAAAGCTAACCTCTTTCTTGTTTGATTTTCGTTTCTGCGCGCCGCTGGCTCTTAAAAGATTCCGCCATTTGTCCTGCAGAGCTTACTGTTAGTAACCAGATTGGAATCATGAAACAGGTGGACTTCTTTAATTAGATGAAGTGCTTGAAAGTACCCTCAGATCTATTGGAGTTCGGTAAGCAGTTGATGAGAACATGAGCTTCTTTATATCAGTCCACCTTCCAGTTCCATACTGAGCAATACCATCAATCAACTTCATGACCTCAGGAGTGGTCCACATTCTTTGATGCTTCCTTCTGTCATTGCTCTTCTTACATGTTCTTTTCTTAACACAGTCATCTTCAGACTCATCATCTTCAGATTCAAGAAACTGTTCAGGAAAGGCAAAGGTTAGTATAAAAATTCAAAAACTCTTACCAATCAAGGGTATTTCTAAGTGAAATTCATGATCAAAAGGGAAAAGTAAGTTCAATGCTCAAGAGAAGTTTTTATTAACCAAATATCAGGTGACAATCTTTTCATCTGATTTCTGAATCTTTAACCTTTCACTCGCAGTGCATTGATGCACAGCAGTGTATAATAAAAAGATGCATTTCATTGTAGGAAAATATCTCCAGTGTATATGCTTCCAGAAGAGATTCCACCTCAGCTGATGCACAACTATCCTCAGCACAAGGAAGGAAAGGTTACAGTAAGTTGACGTCCAGCACAAAACTAACCACTGTTTCCATTGAAATTGTCATAACCAAAAGCAGATCATAATAGATAAAAAGGACCCCATCTCGTTGAGAACTCAAGCTTGGAAACGCTGAATTGAGTTGGGATATAAAGCCAGGAGTGAAAACACAAGCAACAGAAATTTTTAGTCTATGAAAGGCATATCCACTCATTCAGTTCAAAAGCCACCACATGCACACTTGCAAACTGCCGAATGTAAGTCATAGATACATGCAAACACATGACATTTGGACACAAATGAATGCAATAGAGTGAGAGGGTATATGATTTCCATTTCAAAGAACTAACAGAATAGGTTCAAGAAGATGAGAATTGTTTCCCTACCGAAAGAGGCAAGGATTTCTTTGGACGCCCTCTCCGTGGTCGAGATTCAAATGGCGCTTGAGCACTGGGTCCAGTTAAGGACAACTCCTTTGGAGCAAATTTCACTGCTCTCACTTGACAAGGTTCATTCTGAGATCTAATACTCCAGTGTCTACCCTTTGAAATAAATAAAGGATTTGTTCGTCTTTCAGAGACAGGCTTTGACCTTAGATGTAAAGGTTCATCAGTGCCTTTGAATGTTGCTTGAGTAATATTCTCACTAATAGGCTCCTTGGGAGTACGTGTCAATGCTCCCCCACTATGAAATTCATCATGAGATCTGATCTTTGGGCGTTTGTCCTTCAAATTGGCAGACAAGTCACTTTTTCTTTCCATCACATGTTTTGACTTGGGATCTGAAAGTTCTTCAATGTACCTCTTTGTAGGCTTACGCAACCTCTTCTGTCTGACTGATGTACCAGCTTTGGCAGCTTGAACAACTTTCTTTGCATTTTTACCAGATACGAGACTTATCAAAGGCTTTGCATCATCATCCAACTCATCAAGATCCTCTATATCATCTGAAGTGGGGCACATACTATCCTCACCTGGTTCTTGACTATTCCATTTGTCACCAGAAGAGCAACGTAATTTACATTTGACTGTCTTGTGATGCCGACCATTTTTGCTTTCAAATTTTGGAATAGTTGCTGTTGACGATTCTGACATCCCAACAGCACCATTACTACTTCCACTGCATCCAGGGGATTGACTTTCTGAACTTGAGTTTCTTAACCGTGATCCTCCACGTGGAGTATAATCCAGGTAAGACACCTTCTCAGCTAATTCAATATCTGCATTCAACAGTTCCAAAAAAGAAAAAATCCATACAAATATTTAAATCAATGCATCAAAATTGACACTCAGTTGTGGATCATTAGGTGTTTAAGCCACGAGATTTACCCAAAATAAAATCTTCATATGCCCCAGAGAAATCATTAGCTGCATGAATATCATCCACCTCATCAACTTCATCCAGGAATCCATCAAGAACCTACTAAACAGTAGTTCATCAGAAGATCATGATGCCCATAAAATTATTACAGGAGATAAAGAAGTATAAAGCTAAGCAAAAAATGTTGTAAGTTTAGCCTGAGGAACAAGAGAGTATACTTATTTTCATGAGAAAAAAAGAGTAGGATAAAAGGGATTTTGAAACAACAAGTATTGACAAGGAGAAGCACATACTCCAAGATCCAAGTCATCTGGTCCTTGAGTAATATTTGAATGCAGCCCACCTAAGCAAACAGCCCAAAGAAAAAAAAGATCATCATCATTAAAAAGACTAATGGAATACCTTCAAATATTTAAGTGGACAAAAAATCCAGAAAAGCCACTAGTGTTCGTAACATTAATGAAAGGTTCATATACAAGATTCTAGTCAAAGCATATCTAAGACATAATGTAACAATGCAGAGGCATGTTTAGAAAGTAAGGCAGAAAATGCTCTTGAGTGAAGGATGCACAGGTGGACAGCCAGGACAAACCAAGTCACAGAAAACTCCTAACTGAATGTCTCAACTTTGAATAATGACCTTATCCACAAAACATACAATTTTTTAGTATGAGTATATCATCTGAAGTTCTCTGCTTTTTTACCTCAGCATTCCCAACATTAAGATATTCCTGGTCTAGACAGGATAAAGATTCACTTTCGGATTGGGTATTCAGAACCCCAAGGAAAACAGGCAAGAACTTTCTAGCCATCTTTTATCACACTAGAAAAAAAAGGAACCATCTTTTTTGAATTCCCATGTACTGGTCACATACTTTACACACATGCATGATTGCATGTGTGTGTGTGTGCACACTGGAGACATAAAGTAGTTTTTACAAAAAAAAAAAAAAAAGCATCAGCAGAAAGAAAGCAATAAGCAGTTAGAAAATTACCAATATTTTTTCTCATGCCATCATTAAATCCATATGAAAAACCATCTGTCTCTGAGCATTTTGATGAATTCTCCTTTCCCAAACATAACACACCATCTACTGAAACATGATCAGTTTTAGGTTCCACAACTAAGTGCTGTACTTCAATTGCTTCATCTTCTAATGCAGGAGCAAAGGAATCATCTACCTTTAACTAACAAAAGAAAATAAGAAACTGTTGTAACGACAACATTGACACGGATTTTTTAGGGGAAAATAGATGCAGAATTACTTGAATGGGAAAAATAGCCCATTAACAAGAAACATCAGCAAAACCATGAACCAAGGAAAAGTACATAATATTACAGAAGGCTTATTCCAAAAGTATGTCACCTATATGCCATGATGAACAGAATGAAACCATCAAGAAAATCGTATTGCAACACACCTCCCATCTTCAATTAAAATGGCACAATACCAACCAACATGTCAAATACACACACAACATCACACAGAGCCTCAACAAAATCACTTTTCCCATATAACAAACAAAATGCCTGTCCAGCAATTGTTGAATCCAAAAGGGTCAGCAGAGCGAGGTACAAAGATTTTCCCAACCACAAACACTTTGTATCATTTGATTTTGACATCAGCACATTTAATGGAGAGGAGCCCACTGCCCACATCACCAATTTGAAGAAATATTGAAAAACAGTAACCCACTAACTGTTTAATTTCTGTAAAACATTGACTATTTTTTCCAACCTAAATCCAATAGTTTGACTGACACGTAGCCAACCTCTTCTGTCTTTGTAATTAGTCCAGATTATCAAGTAAATCATTACCTTCAACATAGCAACCAGAGAAAATGGATGGGGAAATATCCTTCAGCATAGAATGATTCCAAGCATTTCAGAGAACAATATTATGACAGTAGAAAGAAACACTAATAACAAAAATTTCTCACCCTTTGACATTTCATACTAGCAAACTTCTTAGGAAAATGTGCTTCTCGATCCAACCCATCCATCCTAGGCATGAATTCTCATTGCCAAACATGCACCACTGCTTTGTTCAGTTCCTAGAATAAAAACTGAGGAAAAAATAACAGAAATTACTATCCGTTAAAATGACAGAAATTACTATCTGCTGCCATTAAAAAAAGACCAACGTGAATGACTGATATGACAATCCACATGAAAATTGCATGTCAATAATATAATTTCAAGAATTAAGCAATCAACATAAAGTAAAAAGACCCAATGCAGGGTGCTAGAGATGCTGAATAAGCATGTGCCCCATTCAACACACCTTGCACATATTAGTTATGAAACCGTTTCCACTTTTAGAGAGTTGGTATCTTCTAAGCTAGGTTTTCTGAAATGTGAGGAGCTAATCACTCATTTGCTAATCACTCATTTGACAATCACGAGTTGCATAGTATAGACATACCTGCCAGTTATACCCATCACTTCAGTTCTAACCACAAACAGAATATATTTTTCTACTTTTATAGCATGTATATTTTAGAGTTTCTTTGAGCATTGCATCCTCCCATTAATTACAGATTGCTGGGCTAGTACTAGATTGGAGTTTATCGAATATCAAAGCCCTACTAACTGTCTTTTTCAAATGCCAAGGGACACTATCCTGCTACAATGCCTCTCACTTACCATAAGCAGACTTGGGAAAACAGAAACTGTTGTCCCTCTAATGCAGGCACTCAGCAACTTGCTCGTCAACAATGCCAAACAGGATCAAAAGGATAGCCACAGCCCACGAGTACCTTGATAAATTCATAATCCAATTGCAAATCCAATGCACCAAAATAAAAGTCATTTCTCATCCCTCTATGTTTTTTTAATGCCACTATACTCTGCCACCAGACCAAACTACCTATAGATTAATTGCAATCAACAAGAAGTCTATATTCTGGTGTATTTGGTATATGATTGAATGGAATGGCACACAAGTATCCATGTAACTGACCCCAGCTACTTTGGAATTGAGGCTCTGTTATTGTTGTTGAGAAGTTTATGTTCTTTTCGAAACTCACTTTTATTTATTCACTTGATTAGGTATCATCACAGCCAATATAGTCATTAATTATAAACAAACTCATCACAAATAAACCAAGTCTGCCCCAAAGAGAATCATTCAAAAATAAAGAAGCAAAGTGACAAATCTGCATGTACATAAAATGGTGCAGCAAGTTGTAAAGAATAATAAAGTAATGGGAAACAAGTAGATGATTACGAGACAGAGGCAAATGCAGCGGAAAACTCTCTTAAACCTAGCATCCAATCATGCAAGCTCGTTAGAAAAAAAAATATTAGAAAAAAAAAAAATCAAACAAGCAAACAGCGCAACTTAGAGGTTAAGCGTTATTTATCCGAAATTGAAATTCAAAAAAATAATTTAAAATCTCTGTTGGCTGCTAAAAAATGCCAGTTCTTAAAATAAGAACTTGCATTTAATTTTATTTTATCAAAATTATTTTATTTTTTATTTTTGCAAGAAAAAGAATCATCAAGTTAGCCTATGTTTGAGCGTATCCACTAAAAAGGAAAGTCAAAAGATAACAGATAAGAGCTAAAAAAATGAAAATAAAAATCAATTTATAATATTTTCCTTCGTTTTCCCGAGAACCAAACAGACCAGAAAAGAAAAGAGTAAAGCAAGCTAATAGAAGAGGTATTTAAAAAAAAAAAAAAAAAAAAAAAAAACCTCGTTCATCGGCGAAAAATCCAGATAGCTTGAAATGAAACCGATCTGCAAAGCCTGTAGCGTGACAAAAACAAAAACAAAATCAAAACACGATCTAGTAAGCGAGAAACAGAAATAAACAGATACAAAGAGAGATGGCGATAGTGCGGCGTAAGAAATAAGATCTGATTCTGACCCCAGAGAGAGTGTGTGTGGAAGGAAATTCGACCGAATGTTCGATACCGAAAGAACTCAAAACCGCCAAGAAGCGGCACGAGATGGAAATGTGAAAAGTATTATGTAATTTGTGTTCTGGTGCTTTCTCTTTTTATTCGACGGAATCGAAATGTTTATTTTTTTTATAATAGTATAAGTTTTTTTTTGGACAAAAAAAGAAACGCTCATCTGTCTCTCTGTCTGTTCTGTATTTCATATAATTTGGGTTTGAAGTCCGTCTTTGCAAATCATGGACAGGTGGATGTCATTAGAAGGATTTAACGCCGGGTTACTTTGTTTTGCGGTCCTCCACGTCATTACGAGGGTGTTTGGGAGTATGGTAGCTGTTGCTTTTTAAATAGTTTTTCGTGTCGAAAAACATGCCAATAATATTTTTTTATTTTTTAAAAATTATTTTTGATATCAGCACATCAAAACGATCCATAAAGTACAAACCGCACTCAATTTTAGCAAAAAAAAAAAAAAAAAATTGAAATTCTGTAAAAAGCTGTTTGGACCGCAGCGCCAAACAGCTTCTACAGCGTTACGATCCTGGTAGCTGGCTGTTGACAAGGAGGCTGAAAGAGGTTTTTGGAATGGTTTATTTTTTTACAGTTATTTTTGTTTAAAATATTATTTTTTATTTTTTAAAAAAATACTTCTTATATTAGAACATTTAAGATAACCTAAAGATATCCAAAAAAAAAAAAAAACAAATATTAAGAAAATAATAGTTCAATCACTGCACCAAATAAGACATCTCCTATATCAAACCGTGTCCTACAACTAGCTCTGTAGCTCTTAGGATTCAAAAGAAAATTGCTACAAATTAATTTTTTTTAAGTTTTTTAGATTGTTTTGTATGATAATATTAAAAATAAATTTAAAAAATAAAATAATATATATATATATATATATTATTTTAATATATTTTTAAATAAAATTTATTTTAAAAAACAATATATCAATGTATTAGACACCCTGTTATTAGACAAATGGTGTTTTACTGCTCGGTATAGTTAGTCCACTGTCACATGTTAGCTATCTACTAGCACCATCGACTATTTTTTACTAATTTTTAGATAATAAATATTTTTAAAAATTATTTTTTAAAAAAATATATTAAAATTATTTTTTATTATTATTAAAAATTATTTTTGATATTAGTTCATTAAATCAATTTAAAAACATAAAAAAAAAATTAAACAAAAAAATAAATTCAAATTTAGTTGAAATTACAAAAAACCTCATATACAAACACACCTCTAAAAAGGTGTCGAAAATATATTTATAGTTATTTTACAAAATATTTTTCATTCAAAAAAATATTAATTTTATTTTTAAAAAAATATTTTTAATATTAATATATCAAAATAATCTAAATATATAAAATAAAAAATTTAAAATAAAAAAAATAAAATTTTAAAATTCTTTAAAAATATTTTTAAAATATAAAAACAAACAAAACATAAATAAACTTTAATTTCCAGATACAATCATAAGCTTTAAATTTTTGGGCTTTACAAGCCAAGGGGAGGCTATGGTTGATTCACTCACCAAAATAACCCGACTTCAAAGAAAATACCCCAACCCATAGCATTAATTTGAAGGTACTTAGAATGTTTTTTTAAAAAAAATTATTTTTAATATTAATATATTAAAATAATTCAAAAATATTAAAAAAAAAATCAAAATTTTTCAAAACTATCCAATTCAACCACGATACCACCTTCACCAATCACCAGCACTGCAGGAAAAAGGAAGAAAAAAACAATCAATTGAATGAAATAAAAAGACCTGTACCGTCCTTATTCCTTAATACTGGAATTCCATTTTATTTTTTTATTTTAAAAATATTTTTTAAAAATATTATTTTTATCTTTACTTTAAAATAATATTTTTTATGTTTTCAAATTATTTTAATATATTAATATTAAAAATAATTTTAAAAAAATAAAAAAAAAAATTTATTTTAATATATTTCTAAATAAATAACACTTTAAAAACAACCATATTCATACTCCAAAAACATCCTAACATCCTAGCCACACTCCAAACACATCCTCATAGCAGATAGCAAATACCATGTTACAGTTATATGGAAGTAAATATGGGACATCAACCGGCGTTTACAACAATCTCTACTAATCACATTTCCTTTTGAAAGTTTGCTTTTCAGTACCATTAAACACCTTCCTTCCCCTATTATTTTTTAAAATACTTTTTAATTTTTATTTAAAATATATTAAAATAATATTTTTTAAAATTTATTTTTAGTACCTGTTTAGGACTGAGTTTCAACCGACTTTTTGATAAATTTTGAATTTTTTTTTTTTTACTAAAATTTAATGCGGTTTGTACTTTTTGAATTATTTTGATATGCTGATATCAAAAATGATTTTTAAAAAATAAAAAAACATTATTGGCATGCTTTTCGGCACGAAAAGCTATTTGAAAAGCAACAGCTACCACATTCCCAAACACCCTCTTAATATCAACACATCAAAACAATATAAAATCATTAAAAATATATATTTTAAAACAAAAAAAAATAAAAATAAAAAATTAATTTTTTTCAAAAATATTTTTAAAACACAAAAACAAATAAATTCTTTAAATCTCACCTTCTACAAATTAGACCCCAACCAATCATATAGATTTGTCATCCACTTCACCCAGAGGTGAGGGAACATTAATGAACTATGTGCAATTGCATGGGGTGATAATCTTGATACTATTGTATAAACCCATTTTCAAATCCGCTTACTCTTTTGAATAATGAAGGGAGCCTTCCATCTCAGAATCTTTTGCATCAAAAACCAAAGAGAACACAATGCACAGATTCAAAGAGAGTTTTCATCAAAACTATTCACCCTCACCTTGAGAAAACAAAATTCTGGATTAACACATACAGTTACGACTGGTATCACCATCCTCCTTGGACCATCCCTCAAAAGAGTGAATCTACAGTGTTTTATATAGCTGGAGAGTGGAGAGGTAACCAACAGTTTGATAGTTCTATAACCTATGATTCACCTTCTACAACTCATTGATTGCCATTTGAATCACCAGTAGCCGTCAAACCTCGGATCTTAACATCATAGTACACTTCTTCAACTCTCCGTAGGTCATACTTCATGCCTGATACGGGAGAGAAAATACTCATGAAGTCAACTCGTATACAATGACATTTAGATTAAAATTATTCAAGAAAACCAGGCAAGAGGAAAAGGGCTAAATAAAATGAGTAAAATGAAAAAAAAAAAAAAAGAGGCTACCATCAAACTTCTTGCGCAGGAAATCATTCCGGAGATTGAGCATGCGGAAGGCTGCGTGAAGATCTGTCATGAACTTCAACACCTTTCTTGGACAATCATAGTCCCCAGCAGTCACTTGGTTCACAACATACCGAGGCTGCAAAAAACATACATACAATCACATTAAAAGCCCTTTTCTGCAAACTTTATCAATTGCTCACTTGTAATTTCAACAGACTGACTGAAGCACATCCACTGCAAATAGTTTACATAGGTAGCAGCCCATTTTTCCTTAAATTTCCATGAACTTGCAGCTTGTATGCGTAAGATATCCTTTTGGAAATCTGAAGATAGCTCTTACCATTTCATTGGACATAAAGCAGACACCTGTATAAACAGAGAATTTTCAACATCAGCATTTCCAGTCAAAGAACAGAATGACCACCAACAGGATACTTCACATCCTACAAACAAAGACTGATTATCTGGAAACAGGCAGCAATTAAGATAGGTATTACATATTATAATAACTAAAACAGGTGTTATCAGGAATGATTTGTTACCATATTTCTAAATATCTTTATACCAGGGTGTTAGCAGAGGAAGGTATAATGCATGCCACTAACAATGTAACAGATACATGCATGAAAAGATCCATTGGCGGTATCTTGGTTATATGGCATTATATACAACACACAAGCATGAACTGAAAAATTATTATCAAGAATTTAAACAAAGGAAAGGTTTAGGAGTTTGAATCATGGTTTTAGCGCCCAGAATTTCAAAATAAACTATTTGATTTCAACTTGTTACTTCTTCTGACAAGTAAAAAATTTGAACCATTTCAATTTATGCATGCCATTCTTGGGCAAGAGCCATCATAATCTTCTCTATATCATTCTACCATGGGCCAGTCAACCTTCAAACAGTTTGATTTTGACTTGGTATTTAATTCACAGGAATAAGCATTTCGTTAGAGTGGCCTCCTGATACTGGTCAGCATTGGCTGATCAAGTCAAGTGGACAAAACCTGCAGCTATAAGCTAAGCAGGTCAACACACAATCACAAACAATCAGACACCACTACCACCTGAATTTTTATATGCCATTCATGTGAATATTTGAATTCTTTTACTTGCTTTGGTATTTGAACATATATTTAAATGTATACCAGAAACCCTGAGTATATTCAAGCAAACCCACTTTCACCATGAGAACAAAGTCTAATTACCTAATCCATATACATTAACACAAATCAAACATGTTATTTTTTTTTTTTGAAAAAATTACTTACCAATTAGATAGTCCTCAATGTCCAAACCAAACTCCAAGCTGTTCACTGAAGAAGCAACAAGAAAAACGAAACCATGAGCAAGCATTTATTAACTAATCATGATTCGTAAACAAGATAAAAGAAAAACATACAGCCAAGTTTTTCCTGAGCTTCAGTGTGCATAAGTAAATTGCCAGTCTCTAACCAATGCATAAAAGTCAGCAGAGAAACAACAATTTGTGTTTCGCTCCTCCAATCACCATGATACCTATACCATAAGGCAATCACTAGCCAAATACACCAAAATGAAGCTAAAAAAGTCAAAAAAATAATGTCCCAGATTCTTAACTACCTGTAATATTGACCAGGACACTCGAGGATGATTTCAGCAAGTCTATCATATAACCCCTTCAACACTCCAATTTGCGCCTTTGCTTTCTCTAAAACCTCTGCATCAAATCACACAAAAGATTAAAAAAATGCAAGTAAAAATTACTTCTTAGGAGGAAGCATTAAGATAAAAGAAAACGGTGTCGTTTCTTTAGAACCTGGAACGGGACGGGATTGGTGAACGAGAAGGAGACCAGAGTGCAGGAGTCGAGTGGTGGACTCGATCTCTAAGACAACAGCTCGAATCTTTTCGCGCAATCTTCCTGATTCTTCTAGCTTCGAGCGAAGCTCTTCGAATTGTTTATCTAGTGAGGTTGAGGGAGAATCAGCACCGCCTGACATGGCGAGAGTTGTGGAGAATGAGCGACCTGGTGCTTTTCGGTGTCGAGAAATGAGGAGAGGGAGTGAAAGATAGGTGGTGGTGGTGGTGGAAAGGAGAGGGAGTTTGTGGAAAATGAGAGAGAGGTTAAGGTTTGGGTTTGTGTTAGGGTTCAAGGAACGAGAGAGTGAGACTGTGAAGAAGTAGGCGTTTCGAAACGCTGATTTCATTTCTCTCTATAAAAATTCAAACGTGCGCTTACTGCTTGATAAATAGGATGGACGGAATCCGTTTTAATCGAGGTAGAAATTTATTTTTATTTTTAAAGTGGTATTTGTTTAAAAATACATTAAAAATAATATTTTTTATTTTAAAATTTATTTTTAATATTAATACATTAAGTGATTTGAAAATATTAAAAAAAATTAATTTAAAATAAAAAATACAAATAAAAATATTTTAAAACAAAATATTAGTTATTTATTCAGGAAATACATAGCCCATGTGTGTGTGTTGAATACACACACACACACACACGTGGATGTAAAAGAGTGATTAGCATAGATAAAGAGAGAAACTATCAAGTTGAGAGAAGAATTACAAAAAGAGAATAAAATCTAAACCACAAGTATTAATAATTAAGAAACGGAACGAGTAAAATTGATTTTTCTTTTTTTATTTATTCTTGCATCATACAAAATGAAAAAAAAAAAAGTATCAGCTCTCTGCTTCTCTAAAAATAAAATACAACGGGATTGCAGAACTTATGTTGGATCATTACAGCTGATCTAGAAGACTAATTTAATCAATGTGTTAGCTATATATCTGCTGTATTCACTTTTGAGGATTTGTATGATCTCTACAAGGGTATCAAAACTGAACAACTCTGATTTGTACACTAAGAACATGGACAAGAACGATATGTAATTTCCCAACTCACTTCTTTTGGAAGGTCACCAACAGGAAATAGGCTGCAAAACGGCTGAGTATGCCTGTCAGAATGAGAAGCTGTAGACAGAGACCCCAATGACCAAGATCGTAGCCATTTTCCCTCAGTGAGTTGCAGCGAGTTATCAGCCAGACACCGGAGTATCTAGAATACATAATGCAAGAGAACGTTAAATGGGCAGGGTAGTTCGAATTAGCTAGGGATAAGTCAAGTTACTGGGACAATGACAAACCTTTCAGCATTTGCAATAACAAAAGCTTCCATAGCCCACTTTGGGTAGCACAGATATCCCAAATGCCTCACCAGTATACTATCTTGCTCCTGGTTTGCAACAAGAGTCAGGACAACAGGAAGAAGCACTGACCACTGCATGAAGTGAAAACAGAATTTGGAGCATATTTGGTAGAAAATGAAGAAGCTACATGTATGGAAATGCGCTACGAAATGATCAGTGGAATCTTCTATGACATACCAGCTGGGCAGGACCTGGTGCAAAGTAGATTGCAAAAATGTAAGCTATGCCAGTCACACAGTACACTAGGCAAAGCAGAACTACATAATTGTCTGCAAATGTTGATCTAGGACTGTTGAAGAAATAAAACATGGATAAATAAACTAGAGGCTTGACAATTGTGTTGAAATGATCAATTGTGTCTTTTGATAAAAAATAAGCTAGACTGCTGATTCCAGATTCACTCTCTCTCCAGTAATGTAATTTATCCTGCGTAAATGATCGTAATGCTGCAATCTTGCATAGCAGCGCTGCAATCAGAAATGAAGATTGCATGTATGAGAAAGAACACAGCACAGCATATTTATTTAATTAAAAGAAAACTCCTTTCCTAAACTATTGAGATTAAAGAGAGGATTATAGTTTCCTGGAAGATGCAAAACAAATTCCCATCCCCTTATTCTTGATCAAGAGCATATCAACTTCATTTCTAATATGGCAAAGTTAACAAGTTTGTGTTTGACAACTTACATACAGCAATGACAGTGTAAGTATAACCAAGGAACCCAAATGTTTCATCGTCCGCTTTAGCAAGAGTTCCTAAGCAGGCTCCAGCCAGTAATAGAATCAAATAGTCAACTGCTTGTAGTCTAGCTTCTCGTAGTCGTTGCTTGCAAATCCTGAAAAGAAACGATATGTAGAATAAAATGTCCGTGTAAAAATACTTCAAATTGCACAGCCATGCAGTGTTCTTTCAAATAATCGATGAATTTAGGACCGCAAAATACCAGTTTAACCAACAGGTATCTTGCCTTCACTGAGCTTAATTGAGTAAATGCCTATAAATCCTACAAAATAAAATTTTTCCCTTGCATGTAAAATATAGCAAATATTCAATGGTTTATCACATCATAATTTACTAACTAAACACGCACCTTGTGGATTTAGGGGTTTCAGAAATGACCAACAAAATTGATTATCTTAAAACTGCATCTTCCAAAGCAAAGTTGCTTATTAATTTGTAAGCCTGGAATAATTGAGCTCTACCCAACATTTGAATTATCGTTTTACATTATCAGAGCTGGTTATGCCAAATTAGTCATGAAATAATCTTTAGAGGATATGAGTTGACTTCAACAAATGCCTCGGAATTAGACAACCTTTTCTCACATATGCTTATTACATAGAAAATAATAATTGATTTCATACCTTCCAACGAAATATCTGTACTGACGGGAAACTCCAGGAGTTCTTCGGTTGGATAAATCCTTAGACTTCAAATAGTTGCGTTCTATATGATCTCGATGAAGCTCAACATTAGAAACAACATCTGCCCATAAATCCCCAGCAAAAGATTGTTCTGTGGACTCCGCAGCACTTGAGTTTAAGCCAGAAGAGGTTGCACCAATGCTATCAGCATAGTGCAACATGTCTGGTGGTACTGGATACCCGTTATGCAGCATCCATCTGATAGGTAGTTGTTCATGAGTCACATTTGAGTTTGTTTTCACTATACCCTCCAGAATGTCAATATAGTGATCTGGAGGAGTAACACGCTCTGGTACAGTGATCCCAAGGCCAGCAAAGTATTCTTCAACTTTCTTTGCAGATCCATGATAAACAGTGAGGCCACCTTTTGCCAGAAGTATAAAATCATCAAACATCTTGAACAGGGCATAGCTGAATCAAAAGAAACAAACCATTAAATCCAGAAAATTTCTGGGTCATTTTTTTATGATGAATAAACCATTGTCATGGCTCATGTAAAAGGCCAAAATTGAAACATAACTTCATAGATAAGTATTCAGATGATCCCTTTCTCTGTCTTACTATTCATTCGCATCGCCTTTCAAGTTTCTTAAGCATTCACATCAAGTTAGAAAAGTGAAAGGGCTGCATTGGGATCTCTTGGTAGTAACTTGTCTAGCAAATCTTTTATTTTCCTCAGATGCAGATTGCAAAGGCTTTACACCGAGTTATGAACTTCCATTTTACTCTTCACTATATATTATTCAAGAACAGTATATTTGTGGTAAATTTAAGGGGTTGTGGAAGTTCAATAATCTGATAGGCTACGTCCAAACTACGAAGAATAAACATCTGCAACAAGGGGCAGTGTTTTATCAGCTATAAGTCACACCTTGTGTTTTTCTTCTTTTGTTGCTCAAGCTACACTGATTAGAGAACCAGATACAAAGCATCTGATAGTTTACAGGAGGGAATATCTCTATGGCATTTTGGCTTCAGAGAGAGAAGAAACTTACCTTGGTTGATGTACTACCATGCAGATGTTTACCCCTTCTAGTGCTTCACGTCGTAGAGCTCTTATAAGTAACAGTGATGATGAACTGTCCAAACCAGATGTGGGCTCATCTAAAATCAGTAGTGAAGGTTCCATGACCATTTCAAGCCCAACGTTCACACGTTTTCTCTGGCCTCCAGAAATTCCTCGTTTCTCCACAGTCCCAACCACAGAATCCCTCACTGTCTGCAGTCCCAATGCCTCAATAACTCTTTCAATAACCAGAACCTTATCAGCTTTAGGCATGTCGGCAGATAATCTCCAGTAAGAAGCCCAACAAGAAAAATATTAGAAAAAATATAACAAGAGTGGAGTAGCAGAATCAGTAGAAATTAACTGCAAAGCAGAGAATTCAAGAAACTGTGAAGGGAAGATGCCACATGAACAATAGCAGTTGAAGGGAAGAAGTTCAGCGAGAAAGTTGAAAAGTTGATGAGTGTTTGTGATGCCAAGTTAATAGACTGGGAGCCTGGCTATCAAATTTAAGCATAATTTCAAAGAGTTTTTTGTGTTCATTAAGCCAGATTTGAGAGGAAAAACATTAACCAAAAACAACAGATAAAACTGGATCAAGATTAAGTTGCATATTTTTACGTGGGAAAAGAAAATTGCATCATTCTCCAGATCTGAAAATTGCAGATGTAATTGTTGAGTTGAGTTACAGTTATGAAACCATGAGCAGAATGATTTTGCTTATATATGCTACTGTCCTCTTTATATTTCTCCATGTAGAAACAATAATTACTTGCACTTAGGAAAGGAAATGGGAAAATACACGAGTAATAATGAATACATTAGCAAAAACTGTTAGATGTTGCTTACCGGCACCTTGCACTGAATCGCAGATTTTCTTCCACTGTCAGATTCCCATGAACAATGTCATCTTGTGGAACAAAACCAATAATTTTCTTATATGAATGGATTGATTCATTCTTCCCATTTATGAGAACTGAGCCTGTCATGGTGCATCCAGTTGCTTTTCCTGCCAAGGCAGAAAGAAAAGTAGTCTTGCCAGCTCCAGATGGTCCCATGACAGCAGAAACTCTGCCAGGCATGATTTTCCCAGTGACACACCTCATCAGATGTTTCTTTTTTCCTTTCAACGTGAGGGTTAAATCCTTAAATGCAACCTCAATCACAGGCCTAGTCTTGACATCAGTATCAGTAGCCATTGAAATTATTCCTGAGAAAGTCAGGTTCTTTTGGTCCTGCTGCATAGCTTTCTCCTTCTCAATCTGACCATATGCATACTTGAAAATTTGGGTGTGAGAATGCAATTGTTTACCCTTTGGAATTTGCTTCTTTATATTTTTGTCTCCAATCTCCAATTTAAATCCTTCCTGACCATCAGGATCATCTTCAAGAGCATGCATCATTTTTGTAAGGGTGCTTGGTTCTATTTTCTTTGCTTTCTCGGATGATGCACTTGCAGTACCTGAAGGCATAGGTGGTAACAAAGCAGCCTCAGTTTGAGATTTACCCACATCTGAAACCTTTGGCTGCTCTGCTTTAAATCCAGATGTTCTGCGAGAAAATGTCTGGGACAACTGTGCTTGCATCCCGGATCCCCCTTTCTTGGCAACATTTTTTGCAACTTTCCACCTTTCACGTGCTTGTGCAGTTTCTCGTGCTTGCCTTGCTGCGGCTTCTCTGGATTTAGCTGCTCTTTTTTCTCGTGTAGAGAGAGCCTGGCCAGAGCAGTTAACAATAATGAGAAGAAGAGTAGTCACTGCAGCCTGCACAGGCAAGTGAACAATGTCAGATACTGGCAGATCCAGTTAATCCACAAGGAACGATCAACAAGTATTTTGAAAGGGGATGCTAAATTTCATTATGGAGGACCTTCTTTTTTTTTTGTAGTACAGAGTTTTCAAGATTCATCAGTGTAAGTTAAAAGAGCAATGAAATAAAGTCCCCCAAAGTCAATTCTGAATGACATGGTATCAAAAGCAAATATAAGTTCAAAGCCACAATTCAGAAATTTTTTATTCTGCAATCAAATTTCTTTTCTAAGACTAAATGAGGATAACTTACAATAAGCATGATTCCGTATGCATGAAGGTTTTGGTTTGCAGTGTTAGGATGGCATGTGACTAACTTGAAGCACGCTGCAAAATGATCCAAAAAAAACCTTTTAGTCAAATATTCATCCCTTGCCTTGCAAAGTAAAAATAAATGAGTAATTTTTTCTGAGATGTGCAGTGTAGCGAAAATAAATAACAATTAGTGAGTTCTGGAGGATGATAAAAAGTATCTGCAAACAGCAGCTGATATAAGGTGTGGTGCTTCAAACTGTCTTAGAGTGGTATATATACTGATTAGGTCGATGCAAAATGTTTCCTGGTTCTTGCTTAAGCATCTAACTATCAGAAAATTTTGTGGTAAGAAGAAAATTACAACCCTGTAATTTTTGTCATATTCAAAATCGATAAATTTACTAAATGAGAAGTATTTAGAACATATGATCTACTTCTATCGTTATACTTGCTTCCTCTCACTGAGATTTGACTCTGAGATCTCGTTGGTTCTGCCAAACATCATGATTCGCAGACTACTAGGACTAGGAAGACTTGAAAAGCTAGAATCCTTTTTCTTCAGCACTGAATTCTAAAACATCACAAGTTTCCATATCACCAGAAATAACCAAAAACTTACATATTTGAGAAGTGGAGCCCATCCTGCAGTAATGTCTGTATTCATGAATACAAAAGATTAGTTAGTGATGCTAAGCACTACAAAGGTGCATCATCAAATGAGATTCAAGCTTAACATTATCTAGCAACAGATTCATGTTGTGAGCGATTAAATACATTGAGTTTTGGGACAAAGAAAACAATACCCACTACTGCAAGGAACTTTAAGCGTTGTTCTTGGGCAGTATGATCCTGGTGCACAGAAAATTTCACTACTCATCGCAACGGGAGCCCATGCATCTGCACCACCACAAGTATGATTTGGATGTCCAGGGGGTATTTGGTAACCATATCTGCAAAATTTCTCTACCAATAAATACTACGCTCTATGACAAACCACAAAAGGTTTGGAAGAGGAAGAGAAAGGGATTTCAAGGACAAAAATACGAACTTACGGGGTACACATTCCAGTAGTTTTATTAAGCTTTGCGGATGGACAATAAGAACCTAATGGGCAAGCTGAATTTACAAGACCACAAGAACAATAAGAAAGGGCACTGGAAGATCATGGACATGTATAGTTGAACATTGCAAAAACAGCAGTAGCAACGATACTCACGTATCATGCAGGTAAGACCTTGGGGGCAGAAAAATCCCTCACAACACGGTTGACAGTCACGAGTCCTTAAAGGCATGTCCTTTGAATTATAGAGATCGATTTTCTGATTTGGATTAGCACCGCAACCCCATCCTGGTTCACACCCATTAGGCCACGAGGATAAATTGCAGTTCTTATTTGGTTTTAAATAGGGAGTCTGATCTGTTCCAAAGAGACTACCGAAGTAGAATTTGATTTCTGCTGCTGTACACAATCTCAGAGTGATATCTCCTGTTCAGTGAATCACAAGCCATCATGAGAAACTAGGCAAACAAATACAAGCATACAAAATTTGTCAGCACAGCGAAGGAACCCTCAACAAAATAAACTTGAAATGTTTGTTTCCAATGGACTTTGTTTATCATCCTGTTGTCCACCATAAATTTGGCAAGCAAACCATCCAAGCATCTCATCGTGATATGTGACTTGGTGTAGTTTTTCCTGAATGGCAAGTTGGTCATTTCTGGGGGATATGACGTTCATTTTCATGCAACACCTTCGTTCAATTTCTTATAAGAAGCTGATGCATTTTTCATTTGCAATGTTCACTCCTTCAAACAGACTAAAACAGTGTTTTTGTACCCCCCTTCTTTGAATAATGATGGCATGAATCTTTGAGCATCTCAAAATTGTAAAGCTTCATATGTCATTGTTGCATTATTTATCCATCTAGAAAGCATCACGGCAATGAATAGTCTAAATGGTCATACCTTTAATCTTCTTGATACAATTAGTTATGAAATCCAAGTCTCCTTCAAAATCGAATGCTCTTTTCCAATCAGCTTTCCTGAAAGTCAAGGAATTCACTATAAAAAAAGATAAATAAATTAATTAAAGCAAAGCAAAGCTAGATATGAAAAGAAACAGTACTCACACATTCTTGATGCAAAAGCTCAGACTATCCATTATATCATCACCGAACACTACAGAGAGATTTGAAAGCCTTTTGTAGACCATATCAGTAATAATAGGATGCAATGCTGGGTTGCCTGTTTGACTATAATCATCCCCATCAACACAAAACGCATTTGGTAATAGATTGAAAACAACAATAAGAAACAATAGAAAACGTGACACCCGACAAATACTACTGATCTTCAGTGCACTCATTTCCACAAGTCTTTGTAGGTCCCCAAACTACAACCTTTGGAAAGACCACCCAATGACAACTAATTAAGAACCCACATTCCAATTTCTTTGAGCACTCAAATTTGGACTAATCCATTGGGGATCAATTATGGCATCCTTTATGATGGAAAATTATGAACCTTGATGGAACAAGAACATATGGCAAGAATTGGAGAGAAAAAAACTAAGAATCTTATCAGTTAAAAGACCAACCAATCCAATGGGAGCTCGAGAATGAGAGTGGAATGTTAGAAAACAATGGAGGTTGATGGTGGCGGTAATGAAGAGAAGAGAGAGAAGATTTCAGGGTCAAAAGCAAATGAGTGAGTTGTTTGGGTTGGAATTTGAAAGGGAGTCCTTGGTTTTAGGGATCAAGAAATGGCGGGGAGAAGTGAGTGCCTAAAAAGGTGATGCAGTGCCATGTACAGGTCACTTGAAACTGTTTTTTTATATATTTTAAAGATATTTAAAAAAAAATATTTTTTTATTTTTAATTAATATATTTTAAATATTAAAAATAATTTTAAAAAAAATAAAAAATATTATTTTAATACATTTTGAAATAAATAAACACTTTAAAAAACAACCACAATCACATTTATAATCACTTCTAATATCTTTTCATTTTTTTCCCTGTATTTCTACTCTAACAATAAAAATAAAAAATAATATAATAAATTCAAAAATATATGATCAAGAATTAAATTCCAAAGTTGATAATAAATGAACATATAAATATTTTATAAGTGTTTGCCATGTAGGCTACATAGAATCTTATGATGACATAGATACAATGACTTGTTGAAAAAACGAAGCAGAATCAATTTTTATTTAGTCCTGTAATAATTAAAATAAATATTTAAAAAAACTTCAAAGATTTAAAAATTAGAGAAAAATGTGTTTGTTTAGTTAAAATCATCATTTCTTACCTATGCATTTATTTTCTTATTTTGATGAAACAAGTCTTGTTTTATCAACGACATGATTTTTTAATAAAAAAATTAATGTGATTAAAATAAATATTCCCAAGAATTCTAGTAATGTAAAATCATGACAAAAAAAATATTTATTTCTTGAGTCAAAATCCTCTTTTAATTATGCATTATTTTTTTATTTTGAAGAAAACATGTTTTTAAAAATAAAAGTCTATTGTGATCTAAAAGGCAAGTATCAATAAAGAATAAAAAAATTCATATATTGACAATTTTTATGTGTTTATATGAAAAAATATAAAATAAAAGAGTAATTAATTTGTGAAAACCATGGTAAAATTCATACTAAAAAATAACAAAATATATATTCTATTTTTTCATGTACATTTTTTCTTTTAAAAAAATTGCATATAAGATTCCTATATATTCTATTCATAAAGTAATTGCAAATATTACCATAAAAAGCTTGAGTTTTATTTAGAGATAATGACATAATTGAATTATTTTTAAAAAAATAAATATCATTGTAATTATTTATCCAAAAATAATTTTATTATATATATATATATATATATATATATATTAAGGGCAGTGTAAATCAACTTGATATTTAAAAAACAACTTAGGCTTACAAGCCTATACCCACCTGCTTGACCCAAAACAAAAAACACTTTTTTTTTTGCACATTTATTTTTCTTATTTACACATTTATTTTTCTTTTTTGAGAAAACATGTTTTTTTTTATTAACAATATGTTTTTTTTTTCAATCAAACTTAAGGTAATTAAAATATATATTCACAGGAATTCTAATAATTTAAATTAATGACAAAAAATATGTATCCATTTATGTTTTATTTTCACAAGAACATGTCTTTTTTATTTAAAGTATGTTTTTTAAAAATAATTATTGAAAAAATGATACAAAAAAGAAAAGTTTCAACAAAAATAAAAACTTATTGTCTTGATAATTTTCATGCGTCTCCATGTAAAAATAAAAGAGTAATTGATTCATAAATACTATATAAAAATTTACAATAATAAAACATATATTTTATTCTCATTGTAATATTCATGTGCTATTTTTTTAATTGAATAGATTAATATATAATTATCACAAACCAATGGCAAATATTACCATAAAAAACTCTAATATTATTTAAATAAAATGACATAACGGAGTGATTTTTTTAAATATAATTGTAGTATTTTTTTCTAAATAGATTTTAATTTTTAAAATATATTAAAAAAAAATATAGGGCCAAATGAATGAAGCTCATGTGCATCCAGGCTTAAAACGATGTCCAAACTCACCGGGACTTGTAAAGCCATACCTACAAGCCTAACTTTAAAGAAAAAACACTCAATCATACTTATTTTTACTTAAAAAATAAGTGGCAACATAGTTTTTTTGAAATAGAATGGACAAAGCGTCATCTATTGGAACATATTCTGGTCATCTTCAATTATTGAGAAATTAAGATTCAAGTTTTAGAGCCTCCGAATAAAAAAAAAAAAACTTTATTTGTTCTAACCCAAAAATACTTTGAAAACATTTAATAACTTTATTTTCAACCTAAAAAATAGTCTACAATCACTAAAAAAAAAAACACAAAAAAAAATTAAATAAAAAATATTCATGGATTGTGAATTTTTTTTTATTATTATCATTGGGAAAATCACTTCCATTAAAGGGGCTCCATTCTCAAAGACAAATCCATTAACATCATTATCGATCTTTTTTTTTTTTTTTTTGTGGCTACAATGCATCAAGGTTAAGAGGCCGTTTGGTACTGCGGTTCAAACGGTTTTTTGTAAAATTTTAAATTTTTTTTTTTTGCTAAAATTGAATGCAGTTTGTACTTTCTGGATCGTTTTGATGTGCTGATATCAAAAATGATTTTTAAAAAATAAAAAAAATTATTGACATGCTTTTCGGCATGAAAAGCTATTTGAAAAGCAACCATTACCACACTCCCAAACACCCTCTAAATCTTTTTCTCTCCTTTTTTTTTCTCGAACAACTTTTTTCTTCTTCTCAATATCTAGCGATTGAGATGTGAAAGGGATAAAGTTTTAGTATCAAAACATAAATACCTAAAAGTACAGGGATCGGAAATATAAAATAAAACACTACAAGGACCAAATTGAACTATTGTGATAACTTTAAGGACCAAATAAAAACAGTTGAAGATTGCAGTTATAATATGTTATACATTGATCCCATTTAGTTTGTAGTGTAATAATATAATAATTTCACATTTTGTACATTTTACGTGAAACAAGAGGCATTGACCTTTAAATACTTGACCAAATGAATATCCATACAACTAAAGATGAGTGGGTTTGGTCTAATTGTTCATATGAATAATTAACCATTTTAATATATTAATTTAGTCATTTGGTAACAAGCTTACTGTTGTAGCTTAGTAGTTAACGACTGACATGACTTTTGAGGTAGGTAGTTTGATTCCCAGCGGAAGCTGATAAATCATTTTAGGCAACAAAATCTTTTTAATTAAGCCATTTTTTTTTTATCTCCAAGATATTTTAGTAATTTAACTATTTAAAAAACTAATCGTAAAATAATTATCTTTACCTCCAAATTCTTGCTTAAAGGCTTTCGGGCAGTGGTAAGTTCATCTTAACATTACTTCAATATATTATTATAAGTTTTTAAAATTAACGATTATTTTTTTATTATTTTTTTAAATATATTAAAATATAGTTTTTATTTTTAAATTATTTTTTATATTAATATATCAAAATAATTTAAAAGCATTAAAAAAAATAATTTAAAACAAATAATTTTTTTAAAAATACAAAAACAAATATATTGAAGAGCTATAGTAATGCATCTTCTCCCTCCCTTAGTTTTTGTTTTTATTAATTTAATTTAATTTAATTAATCACTCCATAATCAAATGTGGAATGAAAGAAGAGGTAAGCTTGTTTAATGGGTGCCGATTCCATCCAAAACCGACTTGACTTGGATGACTCATGCCCATGGCCCACAAAAGACTTACAACACTGTCCTGTCCCTCCCTCCCTCTTCATGTAATACCCCTCTGCTCTATTCACACCCACAGAGCAAGCAAGAAATGGATTTTCAAGGTTGTCATGTCTCCGTATCTAATTAAATACTATTATTTAATAATGACATGGGTCCCTTTTGCTTTTGTTTGGGTCAGCTGACTTCCACACCAAGATGCCGTGTCTAGACTATAGAATGCAGACTTTCACTAGTTTCTTGAGGCCTTTTGATCTAAATAATTAGTTTATTAAGGTCTTTTTGGGACATTGACTGAAGGGTCTCTTCTCAAATTACTCGTTGTTTGGGAACTGAGGTTAAGCAATCCCGTCTAGGAAGATTTGAAGGTGAGGTTTGCCTGCTTCTCCAGGTTTTGCACCTTTATTTTGCTGCAAATTTGGATGGTCTTGCTGTTTTGCTACTGATAGAGAGATTGTGTGTCAATAGATTGTATCAGTATCAGTATTAATTTTGATTTCTTGATTTCACTCTCACTTGATTTTGAATTCATTGAAGGATAACCTTGGAATTGGGAGAATGAGAACAGTAAACATCTCGACAGAAATGATCAAAAGAAAGCAGACAGTATTGAGCCAGTAGTTATTAACTTGTTCATGCCTTTTAATTTCGTATAGGTTATTCTTGTTTTCTATTTTGCTTATGTTGCATGAACCTGGGAAATCTTGTTGGTTATCAATTTCCTGAATCCGGCAAGAAGTGAACCACAAGCACTGTCTCTCTGTCCTGTTCTTTTCTTTCTCCTTCTTTGTTTTTTAATAACTTTTTTTGCACAAATCAATCTTGCGGGTGTTTCTGGTTGGTTTTCAAATTTAACCTCGCAAAAATATGCAAAGAGAGAATTTTGATTTCCAACTATTGCTAATGATCTGATCCACTGTATCCTGAGAATGAACATCATATTTTGTGCAGCTTTTGTTTTTATACTTTCCTTTTGCATTCTATTTTGTGGACAATTTTCTAATGAACACTGTTGTGTTTGAGTTTCTAGGTTGCTGCATCTTATCAAGGCTTTCTTTCTTCGCTTCTGAGTTCGTGACAACCAGATTTATCCACGAGCATTCGCTGGGGGCAATGAAGTGCTTTTCATTCTACAGTGGAGACAAGACGGATGAACCAAAAACTCCAAAGTCAGTCCCTGTTCAATCTGTGAATTCTCCAGGTGCTGATCGTGAAATAGGAAGATCTGGTTCTGAATTGAATTCTCAAAATGTCTCTGGTACCAGCACAGAGTCCATGGTTAGGCCCTCACTTCCTAGCATGTCTCAAAGGCCCAGCAATCTCAGAGTGTTCACAGTTTCTGAGCTTAAGTCAGCTACCAAGAATTTTAGCCGTTCTGTCATGATTGGAGAAGGTGGATTCGGTTGCGTTTATAAAGGATCTATTAAGAGCACCGAGGATCCAACTACAAAGCTTGAAATTGCTGTGAAACAGCTGGGTAAAAGAGGGGTGCAGGCAAGTCTTATTCCTCATGTCAACACCTAGTTTTTGATGTCATTGATAGAATTGTAGAAGATATTTATTTTGCTATACTTTCAAAGGTATCTCCATTGTTAGAACAAAAATCTATTTCAAGATTTGCCCACAGTTTTCTGAAAGATGCTTTGTTGAGCTGATGACAGTCTTGCATTTATACTTGTGTTTTAAGCTGTCTTAATCTTAGCTCACACCATTTGGTTGGCAGGGGCACAAAGAATGGATCACCGAAGTAAATGTTCTTGGAGTAGTCGAGCATCCGAACCTTGTCAAATTAGTTGGTTACTGTGCGGATGAAGATGAAAGAGGAATGCAGCGGCTTCTAATATATGAATTTATGCCTAAGGGAAGTGTTGAGGACCATTTATCCATCCGATCAGATAAACCTCTTCCATGGGCCATGAGACTGAGGATAGCCCAAGATGCTGCTCGTGGCTTAAAGTATCTACATGAAGAAATGGATTTTCAGGTATGGTGTTTCAAATTTCCATTTCAGAACACCTAAGATTTGGCAGCCCCCTGTGGAAATGCTTCATTTTTCTCAAGGTTGCATTTCATTTCCTATCTCCCCAACATTGTTCTTGTAGCTTGCTATTTTTTTTTCTAAAATTCTGTAGTTTTTTATTCCCTGTAAAAGAAAAAAAAAAAAAAAAAGAGCCTAAATGTGGTTGCAGGTGAGGGATTTCTACAGAAAGTCAATTGTGAACAATTAATTAAAGTTTGTGGTAATCTGTGATATGTGGTTAAGCTATCAAGCCTAATTAATAATGCTGACTAGTTTTTTTTTTTTTATTGACTGTCATAGATCATCTTCAGGGATTTCAAATCATCAAACATTCTTTTAGATGAGCAGTGGAACGCCAAGCTATCAGATTTTGGGTTGGCAAGGCTAGGACCTTCTGAAGGATTGACTCATGTTTCAACTGCGGTATGTTCAGGCAATGTGATCTAATTGATACTTGATATCCGTTTCACCAATTGGTGCTTACTTTTAGCATGCTAGAAATGAACCTTTATTCAATATCTGGATGGGATTTACTCTTTGAAATCTCCTAAAATTTCATCAGTACTGAGCTAATTACCGGAATAGAATCTTGAATTATGTTGCTTATATATTCTGCATATTTCCTGTGTATTCAATTATCTTATATGGGTCTGCTTTTGATCACCCAACTATCCCTTTGAAAGCTGCATCAATATGACAGTTGAAAATCATACAGTTTTCCTTATCTCTTGTGGGATTTCGGGATTATTTAGTTTTATTGATCTCAACACAATATGCGGATAACTGGAATAGAGTGATTGCATGGATTTGAGTACCTTGCATTCTAGGCATTATGCAGTTCGAAAGGCTCATATAGATTGAAATCGGCCTACTATCAAGCTCCAAGACCCAAACCTAGCCTTATTTTACTGCTTCCAGTGTACTTGATAAGCTCATCTAACAGAATAAAATATATTAAACCTGGCCATTCCAAAGATAATGGAACGCCTATTGGGAAATTGCTCATTTGAGTGCTTGCTTGTTTAATAGGGCGCATCAGAGCTGCTTCAGCATGTTTGTTCTTTTTATTCTTTCTTGTGATTAGGATGCTTTTAGTTCTGTGTACTAGCATGTCTTCGGGAGTCTGGGTTTTGCCTCAAAGGAATATGCACAATAGAGGTTGAGAACTATGAAATGCGTAAACCTTTTCCACATACATGATAGAAGAAACGGGTTCATTTTAAATAACTCAGAGACCGGATAGAATTTTTTTTTTTATGCTTTTCATTCTTTTTTTTCCTTTCATAATGCAGTTTAGACTTTATGCTTTGGCTGTAGGTTGGTGCACTAACACTATGTTAACATTTTTTTTATAATCAAAACTGTTAATTCTCGTGCAATAATTGCAGTTGGTTATTTCCATCAGGTTGTAGGAACTATGGGATATGCAGCTCCTGAATACGTCCAAACAGGACGTCTCACATCCAAAAGCGATGTCTGGAGCTATGGGGTATTCCTTTATGAACTCATTACAGGAAGGCGCCCTTTGGATCGAAACCGACCCAAGAGTGAGCAGAAGCTCTTGGAATGGATAAGACCATACCTATCAGACGCCAAGAAATTCAAGCAAATAGTGGATCCCAGGCTTGAGCAGAAAGACATCCTCAAGTCAGCGCACAAGCTTGCAAATTTAGCCAACCGATGCTTAGTTAGAAACCCAAAATTACGTCCCAAGATGAGTGAGGTGTTGGAAAAGATGAATCAGATTGTAGATGCATCTACAGGGACCGAAAGTGCCCAGCAGTCCTCCAAGAATTCAGCACCAACAAAAACTTCTCACGGCACCACAGCAAAAAATAAAAGGAGAAATGTAGGTCTCAAAACTGAAGAAAGCGGCTGGTTTGGTTGGATGTGGAATCCAAAGCATGTTAGAACACGCTAATTGCAGTAAACTCGAGCAGATTTATTGTCTGGTAGGTTTTGTGGCTGGTGGAGTATAAATAGGAAAAACTTTTTGAAGCTGGAAGGCTTCCATCATTTATTGGCTGATCAACAAGGTTAGTTGAAAAACTTTTATATACACAATAACTTGTAGAAATCACTGAAGGGAAGGGAAGGGAAGGTATAAGAGCAGCTCTAGATTCCTGCTTCTGAATAAGTGCATCGCTGGTCCAGAATTTAATGAGTGTTAGTAGATGCTGGTCTGCATTGGAAAACTTTCCCGAGGTTGTAGCTAGCACTGCGACATGTAAACACTCTTTGGTGGGTTTTGCATGCTTCAATGTATGTCTTGAGTAGAATATGTTTGCCTAATTTTACCACTTTACAGGAGAGTTACTAATGAGTATCATATCATTCCTTGTAACTTTTTTTAGATTGGAATGTTTGAAGATCGATTCCTCGAACTACATGGTTGTTTATGTAAAATTGTCGTTACCTCGTTTGTTATTGTCTTCGTTATTTACTAATTGAAATTAGGCCCTATTCCCTATTCTAGGCTTCAAGGCCCTGGTGTGCTTGAACTAAGGTTTTTTTTATTTCATCATCTCTGTTTCTAGCAGGCAAGGTAGAGGGGTGGCAATTTCACCCGATTAGCTATTTAATCTGTGTTTTGCTGTGAATCAGAATAAATGAATATACAGTTTTTGGGTTTATCAGTGTTTTTTAACAATAAAAAATACCCTAATTATATATTAAAAATTTTATACAAGGATCTAATTAAATAAATTTATAAATTGAGAATTATTTGTGTAAATAAATATATAAAAAAAATGTTAATCTATTTAGTCGACTCATTTAGTTACGAGTTAAATAATTTTTGATATTATGAAAAAAATAAAAAATTATAAATTAGAAAAAAGATGTATTAATTTAAATATAAATTAAAAACCATTTAAAAAAATACATATAAAAAATATCAAATAAAAAAACTAAAAAAAAAAGAGATCAAATGTTACTGGGTATAACAAGCTAGGTCTTTAACAATATCATTATGACACATTGCTTGTATTTTTCCAGATTCCTACCACAATAATGGCTAAAAAATTAAAGATTTTGTTTATTTGATCTAGAAACTTATTTTGATATAAAATATTTATAAAAATCCTGTACACCTTGATAAACTTGAACATGACCTTAAATAACCCAAACACCAGTTTATAAACCCAAAATCAACTTAAAACTAAAAAAACTTTCTAAGCTCAAATCTACTATTTTAGGTGGTGGAAAGGTCAAATAACACCTAGGTGAGACTCCCCTAATTAAGAACCCATTAACACCAAGATCAAACTTTTTTGTGGTCTAAATCAATATAAACCAAGGTTTTTTTCTTTTATAATCGAAGTCCAATGACTTTTTCTCTCATCTCGCAAATTAAAAACTGAAAAATATAAAAAATAAAGTGCTAGATCAAAATTCAAATTTCAAAAACCAAATGGACAAAAAAATAGAAAATGAAAAGTATAAGGATCAAACTAAACTCTTTTTTAAAATACTTTGGGATTTACCTATTTTCTCTGCTCTTTTTATTTTGATTCTCTATCTTTTATTTTTGTCTTTACTTAATAATTTAACTTAAATTGACTTTCAATTCAGTCCTAAAAAATAGAAGTAAAAAAAAAAGAATAAAAAAATAATAATAAAAATATTAGGTGCACATTAAGTTCATAATACACTAAGTGTGTGCCCCAGCTCAACAACAATTTACTACATGAAAAATCCGACGTGTTTTAAAGTTTTAACTAGTTATATGACTCACACGATACTATGGGTTAATTTTTTTTAATATAAAAAATAAGATTTAAAAATATTATGTTTTTTTGCAAAGTTATACCTAAGAGTCTTGGATTTGGCTGCAATGCTTGACCCAAGAATAATATTTATAATATTAATAATAATATTAAATTTACATGACTTAAGTTTAAGTGAGTCTGGCTGCAACACCAGACCCAAGAGCATTGGATGTGGGTTTGGCTATAAGGTCGTGTCATAAAAGTGTGATAATTAAATAAATTAATTAAAAAAAACCAAAGAAAAAAACCAATAGAAAAAAAAAAACTAATGAAGAAAAAGAAATTTTTTTTGAATTAATTAAGTTAACCCTTTAAACCAGGTTAACTCGTCAAACTTGGGATCCGTGTCATAAAAGTTTGATAACTAAATAGAAAAACAAATTGACGGGTTTACTTAAAATTAACTGGGTTAACCCGTCAAACCAAGCTGACTCGTCAAGCCCAGGATACGTGTCATGAAAATCTGATAATTAAATAGAAAGAAATTTAACATTAATAAACTAAACTAAATGAAAAAATTAATTAAAAAGAAAAACAATTCCAGATTAACTCGTCAAACCAAGGATCCGTACAATAAAAGTCTAATAACTAAATAAAAAAAATTAATATTAACAAACTAAATTAAAAAAAATCATTAGAAGAAAAATAACAAAAAAAATAAAAACAAAAAAAAGACAGCTACAATACTTTTTAGGATATGTAATAATATAATAAAATAATATAATAAAAATAATAATAATAATAATTATAATAATGAGGAAAGTTACAGGCCCTACATCTTTTAGAGTATTCTATTATAATATTATTATTATTATTATTACATTTACCTAATTGAAATTTGATCCAGTACCTAAGATATGAGAAGGGATGGAGAGTTTAACAATTCTATAATTATATCCAGTACTTTTATAAACAAATTAAATATATAAAATTGGTATAAAAACAAACATAATAATCCAAACTTTGCATCCTATCTAACCTTTTTAATTCAAATTTACTTTCTAAAGAGTAAAGAAAATCATTTTTATTTTTCTTTTAATACATGACATCATTATAAATTTTGTTTTCTAGGATTTGAGATGTTAACGATCAAATTACTTGCGAATGAAGGAAAAGTTTAACTTAACAAGCAAGAGAAGTGATATTCATTTGATCCTTCGAGGACTTTTGGGATTAGTAGTTATTAGCTATAGAACTCAATCGCTGTTATAGAGCACTTTTTAAATTTATTTTTATTTAATTATATAGAAATTAAAATATATATTCATAAGAAAGGTAATGAATAAGATTTTGGTGAAAAAATGTATTTCCTATTCAAAATTGTCGTTTCTTATTCATTTAATCTCTTTTATTTTTACAATTACGTATTTTTTTTTATTAGTAGCATGATTTATTAAATAAAAAAAATCCAATTAAAAATACTTATAAAAATTTTGATGATTTGAATTAGAAAAAAAATATAAATTTTTAATAAAAAAACTTAATTTCACTTTTCATATATTTCCTTTTTTGTTTTGACAAGAACATGTTTTTTTTCTTTTATAAGCATTATTTTTTAAATAAAAACTTATTATAATCATGAAAAGCAAATTGTAATTAAAAAAAATTACGAAGTGATTATTTTCACTCGCATGTATAAAATACATATAAGAACAATAAATCTAAAGCAAATTATATAAAAATCTTGCAATAATAAAATATACATTGTTTTTTTTTCTCATTGAATGCTAATGAGCAAGTTTTTTTAAAAAAATCTACATGTTAGGTTAATGTATAATTTTTCATAAAATAATTGTTAATATTACTATATAATACCCAAATCTTCTTTAAAACTATGACATAAAAATAACATATTCATATATTGATTTAAAGAAAATTTTATTCTAAAATTAAGAAAATAAAATAAAATAAATGTTACGAGCTATTTAACAAAAAAACAACCTAGGCATGTTTAGGCTTGAAAAGATAGGTCTACATGCCTAGCCTAGGACAAAAAATCTAAGCCCACGCACTTGGTTTTATTTTTTAAAATAAATAAACAACATATCATCCGTGCTATTTTTTTAATGAAAAAAAAAAAGTGCCAGTCCACTTATAAAGAAGGTGCATCATTTTCTTGTTTAAATTTCAGTCACCTCTAGTGTTTCAAAAGTCATAGACTGAGTTTTTGAACTCTAAAAAATTAATTTTAACTTGTTTTAATCTAAAAATACTTTATAAATACTTTAAAAACCTATATAAAGCCATTCCAACCTCAAAAACATCATATATTGAGCTTAAAATTGTAAATTAAATTGAATAAAAAAAATTATTGGATCTTAATATGCTCTTTTCTAACATGTTTGAAGGGCAAAACAACCTTAAGTAAACTTGTTTCTTTAAAGGGAACCAATTAACATTAAGATCTGATCTTTTGTAATGTTACCATCCAAATATTTTTATCTCCTTTATATTTTTAGATGACCTTTTCTCTCTTCTCTGAATAATATGAACTAAAACATGATAAAAATAAATTTTTAAGACTAAGATGTAAAAACAAAAAAGGACCAAATTTGTTTTTTTAAAAAAAAAAACTTAAGAGACTAAAGTGAAGTTTTCCACTCCCTTTAAACAATAAAAATGAAAGCTTCTATGTTTTTCTTATTGTGTTAATCATGGAAAATGTTGTTTTAATTCTTTAATATAATCTAAAATTTCATTTAGAAAATTAAAATTGAAATATTTTATGATATCTCGAGAGTATATTAATAAAAAAATTCTTAAAAATATAGAATTTTTTTTTTGAAAATGATGGGTATCTTAGGCCACTTTATACAAACTAGATTAAGTCTTTATTGTTGAGAATCAGCTTTTATATAAGGTTAAACCCTGCAACCCATGGTCTAAAGAGATTTAATATTAGTGAGATTTGAATTTGATATCTTAGAGGGAGCAAATTAACTCCAAAATCCCTAGCTAAATGCTACTAGACCAACAAAATTATAAAACTATACCAACATTACATGAAATAATTAAATTTTTTAAAAATAAAAAATTCAACTTTTCATGCGTATCATGTAATTTTTTCAAGAATAAAAAATATATATATTGTAGATTTTATGATAGCATTACACAATGTATCAATATTGCATTACACTAAAAGATCGAGTTTCTTTTTAATAATTTAATTAATCAACTATATAAAAAAGAAAACTTCACTTCCAATAGAAACACATCTTTCCTCAACATTCATATTAAAGTGTTTATTAGTATTGTCCATCCAAAAGTGAACAAGGATAACCAAAAAAAAAAAAGAAAAAGGTTCATATTGACTGCAGGTGTGAAGCCCGAGAATAAAGTATACAAAGAGGGGGGAGGTTTATAATAATTCCAAATGTTGTTATAATATAAAATAAAGCAAAAATAAAAAAAAAATACTGAAAAAAAAAGGGGTGAAAGATGTGGCCAAAATGGAATTAAGAAGAGATGGGACTATAAATACCCATCCCTTCTCTCATCCATGGCCGGCTGAAAATAAGAATAAGGAGGGGGGAGAATTTCAGATTTTTCTTTCATCAAAACTTGGAGTAAACACCTAAAATCAGTAAACCCAAATAAGCCTTGGAATTATTAAGTGGAGGAGCACAATCGGGTGGAAGAATTAACAAGAAGAAAAGTGAAGAATTGGTGAAGAAAAGAGGGGGAAAAGTGGCTGACAACATACAAGGAGAAGAAGACTAAGATTCTTCTAAAATTTGTGAAGTAAAGTTTAGATTTCCATCCAAGTAAGGAGTTCTAATTCCAATTTCTATGAAATCAACTTCAATTTGATTATAAGTTTATGCCTTTCTTGAATTGGGAATTAGGGTTCTTTAACATAAAATGTTGGGAAAATGCAGAAATGAGTGAGGTTAAATGGATTAGAATAATCTAAGTGCCTTAAAGAAAAAAAAAAAAAAAGAAGAAGAGAAAAACGGATAGAGAGAGCTGCAGATTTTGGAGTAAAACCAATAATACTCCGGTGGCCATATCTCAGGACTCCACCGTTGGATCATGCTAAGTTTTGGATATGTTGTTCTCATTACACTTATCTACTAACTGACCGGAGGGATTGGAAGGAACACCCTCCATTTGACAGAAATCATCATCGGGAACTCTTGGTTCCCTTGGCCACGTTCTCTGCTGGATACTGCAGAGAGGAAATGAGAAGTTGGGATGTGCTTAATTAATTCATTTGGTACCAGTGACCTTAAGAGGACATAAAATGAGACGGGAATGCCATGAATAAAGGGAAGGCATGGCTGTGACTGATGAGGAAGCAGGGATTTAAAATGAATTGGAGATACCTTCTCCATTAGCAAAACAGGGCAGGTTCGTTGCCCTGTTTCCTGGGGGGATTTTGGACCTGAAAACTACAAAATTCAGGGAGGGTCCCCTCATAGAAGTGTAGCTAGGAGTGTTAACTTTCCAACGAATCTGACCTCGCCTAATTTGGAGTCCTAGAACTCCAGATACAAATAAAACACTGAGGAGAGGTCGAGCTGCCACCCCTGTTGGCAGATTCGGCCAAGTTGATAAAACGGTGAAATTTAGCCATATCAAGGGTAGAATTTATTTTCTTGCCTTTCATAAAGTGTGTCTTGATCTTCAAAAAGAATAAAATGTAATCAAAAATTGAATTTATGATGTCCACTTGGACTACTAATGAGCTGAAAAGTTAAAGGATAATAATGGGGAATGTAAGTGATGAGAAAGAAAAGATTTGGTAAAAGGGAAATGAATATTATTTTCAATGTTGATGTTGCGTGTGATACGTGGATTAATATGGAATAATGATGGGTGTTTGTGGTTTCAGGAGGAACCGCAGGAGGAGTACAGCAACCACAGGGGAACGCAAGTCGAGCGTCCACAACAGGTAGGTACTTGGTACCTATATCTCTTTTAGTTAATAATTATTTTAACTAACTTCTGAACTATAAAAATTTGGTGCTTATTGATGAGGAAAAAAAAATAAAGGGGAAAGGAAAGGTTAAATGATGAAAAATAAAATGGAACGGAGAACTAGATTTAATTTATGGGTTCTTTTGGAGGAAATAGATCGTAACAAGGAATTTTGGTAATGATTGTTTCTCGAATTTGATTTATTTGTCTCTGATATGGGAGGCTAATGATGTTAACCAAGCTGGATAACATCGGCATTACTGGTACGTGAGGGGAAAAATATAAACTTGATTAACTATTCGGTTTCAGAATAGTTAATGATATCGGCACGTGACGTCGATATCGGCAAAATTTATAAACTTGATTAACTATTCGGTTTCAGAATAGTTAATGATATCGGCACGTGACGTTGATATCGGCAAAATTTATAAACTTGATTAGCTTTCCGAGGTGAAAGTTAATGATGTCAAGAATTTTGACATCGGCATACCTGAGAACCCCCCAAGGTAATATGGAACAATGAAAACTAAGAAGAATAAAGAATTCTTATATAACCATTAAAAGGGGTTTATGGTTGTATTTAGAATCTCATATGATTTAAGTAGATATATATGCTGTTTAATTTTATTCTGTAAATTGCTTGTATTTTAATTATTTGTTTTTAATTATATGGAAAATTTATATTTTTGCAGGTCCCTCCCATTCACGTCAGGAATAGATTTAAAGTTCTTTGATCCCTTTTTGTATAAGTTGGGAACTTAGGGATTTGTGATGTAATTTTGTCATGCAGTAAACATGTAACCTATATGGAATATTCTATTCGTAATATTTTGTTTCTGAAATATTAAATGTATTAACCTATGCTTGGGATATTAGAATGTACTAGACTATGTTAGAATATTAAACTGTGTTGTGTGTGTGTGTGTATATATATATATATATGAAATTTCGTGTTGAAATTGGCTCTTTTAATTATTAACTTGTGTATGTGATGTAAGATGGAGTTTGGGAAGGATTGTGGTCCTGAGCATAATTTAGAATGAGTTATGCAGTTGATTGTACTAAACATGGATGTGATTGTGGATGAGAGGTGATTCAAAATGTGTGCAGGTACATTGTCGATAACTTGGGATCTCCCGGTATAGAGGAGACTCTGCCGAAATTTCGTTAGAAATTTTGGCGAGTAAAAAAAAAAAAAAAAAATTTGCTTCATCTACCCTTTATAGGGGGAGAGATTAACGAATAAACTAATAGAAAATTAGGGTTGTTACAGTTGGTATCAGAGCATTTGGTTGCAGTTTCAGGGATTGAAATACTAATGTGATTTTGGAAAAATGTTGCAGGATGGCTCGTACACGGCAAGCCGCCAGGGCTATTTCGTCCCCTGTGCAAGGAAGAGAGTATGACTCACTTTCTGGGGATGAAGTCGAAAGGGACCCATTAATGGGCACTGCCTCCCATCAATCTGTGGCGTCAGCCCATTCAGAGAGGGGAGATTCAGGGGGGCATCAGGGTGACCCTATCACTTCTCGGACATAAGTGTCGCCAGCTGAAACACCAGGTGGCCAAGGATCAGAAGACAAGCCACCACCAGTGACATCAACGGTCACCCCAAATCCTTATTCGGACCCCACATTTCTCGAGCAATTGGTCAAGGCAGTAGCAGCAGGGATGGCTGCAGGTGCATCCAATTCTACTCCTCGGGCGGAAAGAGTAATCACCCTGGTCCAATGGGTGAAGGGCATGCGAGAAATGGGTTGCACGACCTATTCAGGGGAAGAAGACGCCGAAGTAGCAGGGCATTGGTTGAGGAAGGTAGAAAGGGTTATAGATCAGATGCAGGTGCCAGAGGAAACTCGAGTAGATTGTGTGACCCAGCTGTTAACGGAGAGTGCCCACTCCTGGTGGGAGACCATTAGAGAAAGAAGGGCAGGAGAAGATTTGAGGTGGGGAAACTTTCGAGAAGAATTCGAGGAACGGTATTACTCCTGGCAGCACCGAAAAGAGAAAGAGCAGGAGTTCCTGGATCTGAAACAGGGGAATATGACTGTCTTGGAGTATGAAAGGAGGTTCCAGGATTTATCTATCTTTGCCACCACCCATCTTTCCACTGAGCATCATCGAGTGGAACGGTTTCGGGATGGACTCAGGCAGGAGCTGAAATTAATTTTGGTGGCTATGCAGTTTCAGTCGATTCGAGAGTTAGTGAGAGCTGCTCAAGGTATAGAAAGAGTAATGAATGACACGCCAAGGCAAACAAGTGAACAGAGTCAGACCACGGGATTCAAAAGAAGGGATTTCACACCTCCTATAGGGAGGAATCCTCCTCCAAAGAAAGGAAAGAGTGGGTCCTCATTTGGGCCATTACCGAAAAAAGGGGGGAGTTTTGTTCATAGTGGGAGTTCAGGAGGAGTTAGACGAGTTAATGTTGGGGGATCCGTGGGAGGTCAGACTCACCAAGGGGCAAGTGTTATAGGGGATTCCATGGAGCATAGAGGACCTGTCTACCCGATATGCATGAGATGTCATCAGAAACACCCCGGGGATTGTTCAGCCACACCAGGAAGATGCTATATTTGTAGAGGGGGCAGAACTAAAGGCAGATCTCATGCCTTTAGCATTAGATGATTTTGACTTGATACTGGGAATGGATTGGTTGAGTAGACATAGAGCACGAGTAGATTGTTTCACAAAAACTGTAAACCTCCAAGATGTGAGTGGAAAAAAGGTAGTATTCAGGGGAGAGAGGAGGGTAATTCCAAACTCCATAATCTAGGTCATGACGGCCGGGAAACTGATTAGAAAGGGATGCCCTGCCTGGTTGTCTCATGTGAGAGAATTAAAGAAGGGAAGCATAGAATTAACAAATATCCCTATTGTAAAAGAATTTCCAGACGTGTTTCCAGAGGAATTACCAGGACTACCTCCGATCAGGGAAATTGAGGTTTCCATTGAGACTCTTCCAGGAGTCAACCCTATAGCACAATCCCCTTATAGAATGGCCCCTATTGAACTAGCTGAATTGAAGATCCAACTTCAGGAGTTGTTGGATAAAGGATTCATACGGCCGAGCAATTCACCTTGGGGAGCCCCGGTGTTATTTGTAAAGAAGAAGGATGGTACATTCAGGTTATGTATCGATTATCGTCAACTGAACAAAGTGACAGTAAAGAACAAGTATCCGCTACCACGGATAGATGACCTGTTTGATCAGTTGAAGGGCGTAAGAGTATTCTCAAAGATAGATCTGAGATCGGGGTATCATCAATTAAGAATCAGAGAACAGGACATACAGAAGACTGCCTTCAGAACTCGTTATGGCCATTATGAATTCTTAGTAATGCCATTTGGGTTAACTAATGCCCCTGCAGTATTTATGGATCTAATGAATCGAGTGTTCCGGTTTTATTTGGATAAATGTGTGGTAGTGTTTATTGATGATATACTGGTATATTCAAGCTCTTATCTGGAGCACGAGAAGCACTTGAGGAAGGTATTAGAAATATTAAGAGAAAATAAATTGTATGCGAAATTGGATAAATGTGAGTTCTGGCTCAAAGAGGTGATATTTTTGGGGCATGTTATCTCAGCTGGAGGAATATGTGTGGATCTAGGAAAAGTAGAGACAGTTTTAAAGTGGGAGAAGCCCATAAATGTTACCGAAATTCGAAGTTTTTTGGGCCTCGCAGGGTATTATAGGAGGTTTATTGAAGGATTTTCTACAATAGCATCGCCTCTGACCAAGTTGACTCGTAAAGAAGTAAGGTTTAATTGGTCAAAGGAATGCGATGAGAGTTTCCAGGAGTTGAAAAGAAGGCTTACATCAACCCCCGTTTTGGCCCTTCCTTCTGGAACAGAAGGGTTTATTGTTTACAGTGATGCCTCCAGCAGGGGTTTGGGATGCGTATTGATGCAGCATGGGAAGGTGATCGCATATGCTTCTAGACAACTAAAGCCGCATGAAGTGAATTATTCGGTCCATGACTTGGAACTTGCAGCAGTAGTATTTGCCTTACGAGTATGGAGGCATTACTTGTATGGAACACAAGTGCAGATTTTCACTGACCATAAAAGTTTGAAGTATTTAATGTCGCAAAAGGAATTAAACATGCGGCAGAGGAGGTGGGTGGAATTGATAAAGGACTACGATTGCATAATTGATTACCATCCTGGCAAAGCCAATGTAGTGGCAGATGCATTAAGTCGAAAAGGGAAAGCAGTG
Organism: Populus tomentosa; assembly: GCA_018804465.1. Taxonomy (NCBI): domain Eukaryota; kingdom Viridiplantae; phylum Streptophyta; class Magnoliopsida; order Malpighiales; family Salicaceae; genus Populus; species Populus tomentosa. Next base: position 9,679,055 of record CM031979.1, on the reverse strand, counting down.
ATGGGTGATACAGAAACTCCGGAACAAGGGAATGTGAGGGAATTGAAAAGGATGGGAATACAATTAAGTGTGGGTCCTGAAGGGTCACTACTAGCTCATATGAAGATCAGATCGGTGTTACGAGATAAAGTCTTAGAAGTTCAGTTGGCGGATGAGGGTGTAAGGAAAATCAAGGAAAAGATAAAGCAAGGCAAAGAGTTATTCCTTCAAGTGTTGCCAGGAGGGTTGGTGGCGAGGGGAAAACGAGTTTACGTATTTGAGAATATGACCTTAAAGGGTGAGATATTGAAGGAAGCTCATGAATCTCGGTTTGCAACCCATCCTGGGAGCACCAAGATGTATAGGGATCTCAGGGAGTATTACTGATGGCCAAATATGAAAAAGGAGATAGCAGAATATGTGTCAAGATGTGGGATATGTCAACAGGTGAAGATAGAACATCAAAGGCCGGCAGGAGAATTACAACCACTACCAATTCCAAAATGGAAATGGGAAAATATAGCCATGGACTTCGTAACCGGATTGCCAAAGGGGAAAAAGGGCAATGATGCTATATGGGTAGTGGTAGATCGACTGACAAAGTCGGCTCTATTCTTGCCCATCAAAATGACGGACCCCGTAGATAAGTTAGCCAAATTATATGTGAACGAAGTGATTAGACTACACGGAGTACCCATATCAATGGTGTCAGATCGAGACCCGAGATTTACCTCGAGGTTATGGCCATGCTTACAACGAGCTTTGGGAACTGAGGTGAACTTGAGCACGGCATTCCACCCCCAGACAGATGGCCAATCAGAAAGAACTATCCAAACACTCGAAGACCTTTTAAGGTCATGTGTGCTAGAGTTCGGGGGAAACTGGGAAGACTTGTTACCGTTGGTAGAGTTCACGTATAATAATAGTTACCAAGCTACTATCGGGATGGCTCCATATGAAGCCCTTTATGGGAGAAAATGTCGCACTCCGGTATGCTGGGATGAAATTGGAGAAAGGAAACTCCTAGGTCCTGAAATGGTACAAATAACAACTGATAAAGTAAGGATAATCAGGCAAAGAATGAAGGAAGCCCAAGATAGACAGAAGAGTTATTCAGATAACCGGAGGAGACCTTTAGAATTCCAAATAGGGGATAGAGTATTCTTAAAGGTGGCACCATGGAAGGGCATCATTCGGTTTGGAATGAAAGGAAAGCTTGCTCCGAGGTACATTGGCCCATTTGAGGTGATAGCTAGGATAGGGCCGGTTGCTTACCGCTTGAAGCTACCAGCACACCTAGAGAAGATTCATAATGTATTCCATGTATCACTATTACGGAAGGCGGAAGTGGATCCTTCCCGAGTGTTACCTCCAATTCCTATGGAAGTAAAAGAAGATTTGACACTCGAGACCAGGCCAGTCAAGATCATGGATCGGAGTGAAAAAACATTGAGGAATAAGAGAGTATCACTAGTCAGAGTGTTGTGGAGGAACTCACAAATTGAGGAAGAAACGTGGGAGAGAGAATCAGAGATTAAGGAAAAATACCCCCACCTATTCCTTGAGTCAGGTATGCAGTTTAAATTTCGGGGACGAAATTTTTATTAGGTGGGAAGAATGTGAAGCCCGAGAATAAAGTATACAAAGAGGGGGGAGGTTTATAATAATTCCAAATATTGTTATAATATAAAATAAAGCAAAAATAAAAAAAAATACTGAAAAAAAAAGGGGTGAAAGATGTGGCCAAAATGGAATTAAGAAGAGATGGGACTATAAATACCCATCCCTTCTCTCATCCATGGCCGGCTGAAAATAAGAATAAGGAGGGGGGAGAATTTCAGATTTTTCTTTCATCAAAACTTGGAGTAAACACCTAAAATCAGTAAACCCAAATAAGCCTTGGAATTATTAAGTGGAGGAGCACAATCGGGTGGAAGAATTAACAAGAAGAAAAGTGAAGAATTGGTGAAGAAAAGAGGGGGAAAAGTGGCTGACAACATACAAGGAGAAGAAGACTAAGATTCTTCTAAAATTTGTGAAGTAAAGTTTAGATTTCCATCCAAGTAAGGAGTTCTAATTCCAATTTCTATGAAATCAACTTCAATTTGATTATAAGTTTATGCCTTTCTTGAATTGGGAATTAGGGTTCTTTAACATAAAATGTTGGGAAAATGCAGAAATGAGTGAGGTTAAATGGATTAGAATAATCTAAGTGCCTTAAAGAAAAAAAAAAAAAAAGAAGAAGAGAAAAACGGATAGAGAGAGCTGCAGATTTTGGAGTAAAACCAATAATACTCCGGTGGCCATATCTCAGGACTCCACCGTTGGATCATGCTAAGTTTTGGATATGTTGTTCTCATTACACTTATCTACTAACTGACCGGAGGGATTGGAAGGAACACCCTCCATTTGACAGAAATCATCATCGGGAACTCTTGGTTCCCTTGGCCACGTTCTCTGCTGGATACTGCAGAGAGGAAATGAGAAGTTGGGATGTGCTTAATTAATTCATTTGGTACCAGTGACCTTAAGAGGACATAAAATGAGACGGGAATGCCATGAATAAAGGGAAGGCATGGCTGTGACTGATGAGGAAGCAGGGATTTAAAATGAATTGGAGATACCTTCTCCATTAGCAAAACAGGGCAGGTTCGTTGCCCTGTTTCCTGGGGGGATTTTGGACCTGAAAACTACAAAATTCAGGGAGGGTCCCCTCATAGAAGTGTAGCTAGGAGTGTTAACTTTCCAACGAATCTGACCTCGCCTAATTTGGAGTCCTAGAACTCCAGATACAAATAAAACACTGAGGAGAGGTCGAGCTGCCACCCCTGTTGGCAGATTCGGCCAAGTTGATAAAACGGTGAAATTTAGCCATATCAAGGGTAGAATTTATTTTCTTGCCTTTCATAAAGTGTGTCTTGATCTTCAAAAAGAATAAAATGTAATCAAAAATTGAATTTATGATGTCCACTTGGACTACTAATGAGCTGAAAAGTTAAAGGATAATAATGGGGAATGTAAGTGATGAGAAAGAAAAGATTTGGTAAAAGGGAAATGAATATTATTGTCATTGTTGATGTTGTGTTGTGATATGTGGACTAATATGGAATAATGATGGGTGTTTGTGGTTTCAGGAGGAACCGCAGGAGGAGTACAGCAACAATAGGGGAACGCAAGTCGAGCGTCCACAACAGGTAGGTACTTGGTACCTATATCTCTTTTAGTTAATAATTATTTTAACTAACTTCTGAACTATAAAAATTTGGTGCTTATTGATGAGGAAAAAAAAATAAAGGGGAAAGGAAAGGTTAAATGATGAAAAATAAAATGGAACGGAGAACTAGATTTAATTTATGGGTTCTTTTGGAGGAAATAGATCGTAACAAGGAATTTTGGTAATGATTGTTTCTCGAATTTGATTTATTTGTCTCTGATATGGGAGGCTAATGATGTTAACCAAGCTGGATAACATCGGCATTACTGGTACGTGAGGGGAAAAATATAAACTTGATTAACTATTCGGTTTCAGAATAGTTAATGATATCGGCACGTGACGTCGATATCGGCAAAATTTATAAACTTGATTAACTATTCGGTTTCAGAATAGTTAATGATATCGGCACGTGACGTCGATATCGGCAAAATTTATAAACTTGATTAGCTTTCCGAGGTGAAAGTTAATGATGTCAAGAATTTTGACATCGGCATACCTGAGAACCCCCCAAGGTAATATGGAACAATGAAAACTAAGAAGAATAAAGAATTCTTATATAACCATTAAAAGGGGTTTATGGTTGTATTTAGAATCTCATATGATTTAAGTAGATATATATGCTGTTTAATTTTATTCTGTAAATTGCTTGTATTTTAATTATTTGTTTTTAATTATATGAAAAATTTATATTTTTGCAGGTCCCTCCCATTCACGTCAGGAATAGATTTAAAGTTCTTTGATCCCTTTTTGTATAAGTTGGGAACTTAGGGATTTGTGATGTAATTTTGTCATGCAGTAAACATGTAACCTATATGGAATATTCTATTCGTAATATTTTGTTTCTGAAATATTAAATGTATTAACCTATGCTTGGGATATTAGAATGTACTAGACTATGTTAGAATATTAAACTGTGTTGTGTGTGTGTGTATATATTTATATATATGAAATTTCGTGTTGAAATTGGCTCTTTTAATTATTAACTTGTGTATGTGATGTAAGATGGAGTTTGGGAAGGATTGTGGTCCTGAGCATAATTTAGAATGAGTTATGCAGTTGATTGTACTAAACATGGATGTGATTGTGGATGAGAGGTGATTCAAAATGTGTGCAGGTACATTGTCGATAACTTGGGATCTCCCGGTATAGAGGAGACTCTGCCGAAATTTCGTTAGAAATTTTGGCGAGTAAAAAAAAAAAAAATTTTTTTGCTTCATCTACCCTTTATAGGGGGAGAGATTAACGAATAAACTAATAGAAAATTAGGGTTGTTACAACAGGTTTTGCTTGTAACTTAGAAATTTTGTTGTTATGCATGAATGAGGTGTTATCCAAGTTTGAAAAAAGCTATTGCTTCATGACATATTTTCAACTCCTGTACCTCTCATGGCAAGTATCCACTTGTGCAGCAATTTAGACGTTTTGTTTTATTTTTATATTTTAAAAATATATTTTAAAAATTTTTAATTTTTTTTATTTTAAATTAATATTTTTAAATGATAATATTTAAAATAATTTTAAAAAATTAAAAAATATTATTTTAATATATTTTTAAATAAAAAATATCTTAAAAGGTAATCAAAACTACACATTCAAACAAACATGGAAATATAAAGATGCTTAAGCGTTACTCACTAATATGCCGTGTTTTAAATTTTGTTTTGTAAAAATTTAAAATAAAAAATATTTTAAATATTAAAAATTCAATCATCAACATCATCTTCTAGGTATTAAAATTGAGGCCAAGAAGTGGAGGTCATTCCTTGAGTAATATTTTCTTGCCGTGGTGATTGGAGGATTTTGCGTGTTGTGTCAACGCATAGGAAAAAGTAGGTGCATTGTGTTATCCACCGAAAAAAAATAATAATAGGACAACCAGTTATAGTTCAATTAACATCAATATTTCTCTTCTTTAAAAAAATATCTGAGATCAAACACATCTTTGTCGATAAAAAATAAAAAGGATAAAGAGAGAGGGAAAACCTTTAATTTGGATTAAAATTATACAAACATAGAGTGAAATGTATTTTAATTTAAAAATTATTTCTAATAAATTCTTGTATTTATTATGTTGTTTTTGTTGTCAAAAAATTATTTTGAGCTCTCCAATAATTAATTGAAAAATATTATAATATTGGTGCTAGATAAGGACACCTCTTTAAGACTTTTTGTTTTTTGCATTTCAAAATTTTTTTTGAAAATTTTTTTTCTTTAAATTAATATTTTTTTATGTTTTCATATTGTTTTGATGTGATGATCTCAAAAATAATTTTTATAAAATAAAAAAAATATTATTTTAATACATTTTAAAATAAAAAATACTTTGAAAAACTATTGCCACCACACTCCTAAACACATTCTTTGTCTCCTCTCCAAGTTTTTTTTGAAGTGCTCACTCACATTAGAAGTTGTATTTGATGAAATATTTTAAATTAATTAATTTTGTTCAAATGCATAAAACTCCCTTTCAAATAAAACTATGTTTGAGTTGGCTTGCTGTAATCCGCTCAACTTGATAAGTTTAAAAACAATTAGATAATCAATAAAAATATTGTTTAACTAAAATAATTTAAGATGATATTTTTTTTAAGAAAAATATTGAGATGACATCAATCTGAGTTAACTTGCTGAATTCACAACCTAGATCATAAGATGTGATTACAACATAAAAGTCAAATTCAAATAAATTATAAGGCCCAATTTTCAACTAAACAAATATTTTATTTTGAATATTGAGACGGCGACATATTAAATTGACGTAGATCAATTTAGATTAACCTATCAAATATATGACCTGAATTGTGAGATCTTGATAATCCAATATAAATCAAAACAAATTATTAAGTCCAATTTCAAATCAACCAAATGTTAAGGATGATATTGAAAAAAAAAACCTAAAAAAACAATGATAGTCAAATTAAGTTAATTGCCAAATCCGCAATTAAGCTCATGAGATTGTGATGGCTCTATTTATTAAATTGAATGTTGAAATTAAAAAAAAAAGATTAAGTGGTTGGGAATTAAGACTAATTTTAAAGCTTAATTTTAGACCAGTCAAATATTAAATGATAAAATTAAAAAGTAATTTCAATGAAAAAAAAAGATAAGAAAAAACAATCTTTGTCAATCTGAGTTAATTTACTAAACCTGTAACTTAGGTTATAAAATTATGATAACTTTATAAATTTATTTAAAGGATATTTTTTTTAAAAGAAGATTGAATTATTGAAGAATAAAATTGAAATTTTTTTATTAATTGTTAATTAATAATATACCCTACTACTTAGATGAAAATAATGATACATTTGTCACGCAACCGGACAAATGGCATTTATTTTGATATCCAAATAATTCAAAATTGGCGGGCATAAGTGAAGAAGATTAATTAGCGAGGACAATTAGGGCAGTACACGTGCTCACACTTATTGTACATGATAAAGTATCTGGTTATATTATACATATTAAATAACCATGCTAATAATTAATATAATTGATGACACATAAGTTAATATTATAATTGCGTTTCAGATAATTTTATTGAGCGAAGCATGACCGAGTTTGTCATAAAATTGAAGAATTAATGCATATAAACTAAAAAAATCCAAACTATAAACTACGACCGGCGCCTAAAGTTAGAATTTTTGGTGCGTAAATTGAATTCCATCATGCATGGGTTATTTATTACTAAATTATTGGCGAAGAAAGCTCACAAAATTCACTATTACGGTCATTACCCGTTCAATAAGATAATAGCATTAGCATATAAATCGCCCCAATTATACCACAAGTACAAAACCACAAGCACCTTTTTTTTAAAAAAAAATTAATTTTTTTTAAATTATTATTATTTTTAAATAGTTTAATATGTTGATATTAAAAATAAATTTTTTAAAAATAAAAAATATTATTTTAATATATTTTAAAAAACACTTTAAAAAATAATAACACATCACCTTTTATATTACTAAAAATAAAAGGGTATCACCTCCCATTTATTTATTTATAGACCGTTTGGAAATGCGGTGCAAATTGTATTCTATAAAAAATTAATATTTTTTATTAAATTTTTTTTATATTTTAAATTATTTTAATACATTAATCTTAAAAATAATTAAAAATAATTATTTTAATATATTTTAATATAAAAAATATTTTAAAAAATAATAACAACCATGTTTATAAAGAAACACTAATGCTAAAAAAGAAGAAGAAGAAGAAGCCAGCTGGAGGTAAGAAACCGTAAAAATGATATCTATGAGAAGAAAAGTGTATTTAGAAGTATAATAGTGTATTAAAATAATATATATATATATAATTTATTTTTTATATTATTATATTAAAAATATATCAAAACAATCTATAAATATATAATTTTTTTTAAATTTAAAATTTTACCTCATTTCTGACGCAATTACAAACGGGGCGAAATCCAAACCATTCATTCACCGCCTTGAGGTGCTTTTGATTTGGACATTTAAGAGCCGCGGCAAACAGTAAATAATAAACAAAAAGAAGAAAAAAAAAAGAAGTGCTCTCCCTGTTTCCCAATTTATTATAATTTATTTATTTGATTTAGTTTGTAGCTTCCATGTTAAAATCAAGTAAAATGATTCACAGTTATCTGCTTCGCTAGTTCTCTGTCTAGCTTGTAGTTTCTTCTATTACACTTGACATATACCCTATCTACCAACCTATCTGCCTTGTCTTGTTTCTTTTTATCTGCCTTTCCATTTCCTTAATCAGGTTAGTACTTTGTCTTGTCTTGTGATTTGATTTGATTTGATTTGATTTAATTTAATGTTTGATGATTTTCTCTGATTTCTTGTTTTGTTTTAAATTAAATCATGCTATATTTTGTTCAAATCTTATTATTGGTGTTGGCTAAAATAGACACAAATTAATTAAAAGATATGTGTTTGCATTAAACTGGTAATGATGATCTTTAATTGTGGAAATGATTTTGAGTTATTTGCAAAGATGGATGGATATTTTGGTGCTGTTTATACTTGAATTCTGATGGGTCGAGGTTGATGTAACCATTCGGGTTTTGAGCAGGGGGAGGAGATTGGTCTGGTAAAAAAGATGGTTATTTACGAGCAAGAGTCGGATGTTATTCAATGGGGTCTTCGTCTTCTTGATGGGGACCCACCCTTTTATTCTGGGTACTATGGTGAAGCAATAGTACAGAGTGATGATGGATATCATGGACATTATGTGAGGGATCATTATGATATTACGGACTGTAGCCATGTAGAGAATGATGAGATGATTGCACGCACGTTGCAAGAAGAGTTTTCGCAGCTTGCAGTTACTGAAGAAAATGGGTATTCACATGGTGGAGAAGAGCTTTCAGTTACTGAAGAAAATGTGTATTCACATGGTGGAGAAGAGCATTTGCAGACTTCTGTTGATGAGCATGATTGGCATTGTACACCGATGAGGAACTACTGTTCAGGTTTATGGTTAAGATTATCCTTTTGTTTTGTTTCATTTTTTGTGGGAGGAAATTTCTTATGTTGGTTTCACTTGATGTTTTTAATGCGCAGACAATGAGTGTAGTCATGAAGAATCAGATGATGCAGTACCCTCTAGTTCATGCTCAAGTCCTGCTAATGGAGAAGAGTATTCACCAGAGTTTAATGATGAATATGGCCTGGATGATGAAGTAGGCAAGAGGTTGAATCAGTTGATTCCAATCCGTGTAAGTTTGGCCGCTTTAGATCATCATCGTGGTCTTTTATTTCTTTTGGTTGAGGAAATTGAGAGACTTTGATCATGTTTGACTTCCCCTAGGAATCAGGAATAGCATTTCAAATAAAATTTATGTTTAACTTTATTTAAATAATTTTACTTGTCTTAGAGTTTTTATACTACCAAATAACAAATAAAAGAAGTAAATTTTTCCACTAAATATAGAATATCTCATTTCTTGTGTAATCTTGATCCTTATTATTGGCAAACCAAACTGCATTTCACAAGGAATGGGACATGATACTAATTTTTATTTCCAATCCCAAGCGACCTGAACATAATCATCACATAGTCATTTATAGCCTTTCCTCTCTCTTTGATTGCAGTTTTTTTTTCTTTTTTTTCACCAATTACTATCTTTAATATCTAGGTGATTGCATTAAAGTAGTTAGTACTTAGTTAATCCAGGAAAAGTATCCAAGGTATTCTGAGCCATGAATTTAAGTATAGATGGCAATCATGGCACACAGAGTCAGGGTGCGTCTTTTTTTCCACTCCTGGAGTCTCACTTCTCTAATGGTACTGCATCTATAATTCTACTAATGCTTTTTGACTGGGATTTTGAAACTTACACTTCCAGGTTCAGGATAATTGAGTGTTTTACCAGTTCAATGTTTCCATCACTGAGCCAGACAAAATAGTGTATACTTTATGAACTATCGTTGGATAAACTGCAATATTATGGCTAAAGACTGTCACCGTGATCTGTGGTTCTTTATTGTGAAAAGACAATCAACGCAATCCATGATTCTTTATTGTGAGAACATTTGCATGTGTTCAAACACATTTAAGTGTGGTGTAAAGTTAGTTTTTTCTTGTGCAACTTATATGGTATATGATCAAGTTCAGTGCAATGTGCATCATAGCAGTTACATGTTAGCATCAATTGGTGCTCATTTGCATCACATGATCTTGTGGTTTTGCATCATTTGACACTTCCTGTTGAAAATCTTTATAAATTGTAGTGTTCTTGTACAACTAGCTTGGTGAAAATACTGTGCATGTGTTGTTGCATATGCTTGCAAGGACATATCATTTCCCCTGTTGTTGGTTTTGCTTATCACCTGCCAAAATTTCTTTCATGCCTCGCAGCACGTTCCAAGAATTAATGGAGAAATACCTTCAATTGATGAAGCAACAACAGATCATGAAAGGCTTCTGAACAGGTATTGTGTACAGATATTATTGCTGCAGATAAAGCAAAATTCTTTTCCCATTTTGTCTGATTGGGAGTTAGTTCAGTTAATGCGTTTTATAGACGTGATTACTATAACATTGCTCATTTTCTTTCCTTATTTTTTTTCTTTTTACCTTGGAATACACTTCATGCTATTAAATTATTGTTCTCACTAATCCAGACTGCAGCTATTTGGCTTTGAAGAGCTTAAGGTTCAAGGGGATGGAAACTGTCAGGTTAGCTTTTCCTTGTCTGTTTCTTTTTGAGTATCTTCACCATGACCTCCTCCATGAGACGTTGCTGTAAATGGATTATTATTAGGGTTTTTCTAAGATTGGCCCTAAAGGTACACGACAATAAGCAATAAATGGAAGGTCTTCACTTCCATAATTGAGTAAAATCCTAACCCTTAATTTGTTGATACTAAATATGGATAATGAAACCTTCCACATATTGATATTTGCGAGTTCCCTTAGGACCGCATGTTGGAAAAGTCCTTGCTGTTATTGTTTCTGCTGTTGATCTTGCTTGTCAAAGTGCTTATTGACAAATTAATGATGACATGTTAATATTTACTTTCTAAAACTTTCTCATTCTCCAGTTCCGTGCTTTATCGGATCAAATATATAATACACCTGATCGCCACAAAATAGTAAGACGACAGGTTGTGTATCAGGTTTGTTTTATTCCCTGCCTAATTAGTAGTGGTTGATGTTGAGTTAGTAGAGTTGTAACATATATATCTATATTTCATTGATCTTATACATTTTTGTTATAATGGTTTGTGATCACCAGCTTAAATCTCACCCAGAGATATACGAGGGATATGTTCCCATGGAGTATGGTGACTATTTGAGGAAGATGTCAAAGTAATAATGGAACTGTTTGCTTATTCTATTTCATAAACTATAAAGAATCTTGCGTGTTGATTCTAATAGACAAATACCCTTTGCATTTGGATGATGCCAGGAGTGGTGAGTGGGGTGATCATGTGACATTGCAGGCGGTTGCAGATGCGGTATGGATCATGTCAACTTGTAGTCGTCTTTTTTTTTTTGGGCTCAAGGACTTGATGTTGTTCTTGAAGGACATTGATTTTGTTTTCTTTGTTCTTAAAACATTTTGCCAGTTGCCTCCTTTATTTGACATGCAATATGACTATAGTTTACCTTTGGTGAAACCCCGTCCCTCTATTTGCCGGTTTCACCATAGCACTGCTCTATTTTAAAGCTTAATGCATTGTTTCATTTTTGAAGACAAATGTAACATTCTGTGCTATCTTCCATGGCTTGTACCCTTGTTTTATTGCAGTATGGCGTGAAAATACTTGTCATGACTTCTTTCAAGGACACATGTTACATAGAGATTCTTCCTGTCAGCCAAAAGCCAAAAGGAGGTAAATTATGTTTGTTTCAGTTGTCCTGAAAAAATTAATTTCCTTTTCCTTTATCTTACCCCTCATCTTCTTTTTTGAGATGTTTCCATGATCATATTTTTTCAAGTTCATAATAAATATTGTTGACAATCGGTTGTGGTAATAAATATTGCTTGTTTGATTGCAAATTTGATAGTTTTACCGATTCCTGATAAAACATAAAAAAATTGAGTGATTGTTTTGTTAAACCTTGATCTGTATGCGTTGTTTTTCCTCCCTGCTTGCCATAACCTTCAACGATTGGTGAATTGCTTTTCCCATATACTACTTTACAGAAGAATAGAGGTAAAAACTCTATGTGATTGCTACAATTGCTTCTCTCATTCTTTTTACAGAAGCACCATAGCAGAAACACTGAAAATTATTATAATGTTTCCTGTGCTAATTAATCCACATACAATGTAATTGGTCTTAAATGATTGACAGCAACCTGAAAGAAATTCCAGTCCCATCCCAGACTTCTTTTTTCAAACAATAATAGCATAGCATTAATGTATGTTTTATTGCTTATAAATGACCTGTGAACCCTAATGAAATTATATGTTCTGAATGTAAAAACTTCTGGAATTTTTAAGCTTGTGTTTTAATGAAGAATTTTGGGTTCCTTCTGCAGTCATTTTCTTGAGCTTTTGGGCAGAGGTACACTACAACTCCATCTATTTTGAAGCAGGTAAATATTGTTTATTTTTTTTGCTTCTTTTATTGGGCAAAGGGCATGAGTTAAAAAGTAAGAACAATGGAATGCTTGGGCAAAGTTGATGATAAACATAACTGAACTTCTTGAAAAGAATTTTAGTGTTGAACTGAATTTTCTTGCTTCTGACAAGCACAGTCTAATTTACGTGACAATGATCTTGGTTTTATGTGCAGAGTCTAATTTGGTAACTTTGCATTAATTCTAATGATGCCCCTGTGAGAATAATTTATCCTTTTTCGTGGTTTTGATACAGATACATCTAGTGAATTCAGAAAGAAGAAAAGGTGGTGGAATTTCGGGAATAAGCACTAGATATATTGCTGGTAATATGAGGGACCCCCCCATACTCTCTTGCTGCTGTGCTTGCTATTAGACATATGCACATGCAGCTTCCTTGGTGCGAAACTTATATCTTCTCTTTCTATAAACCATACTTGTCCAGATCAGTTATTCTACGAGTGTATTGTATTTTTCTTGGAAAGATTTTTTTGTCTCAAATTTTGCATGCATGCTCTAGAATTGCATGTCATATCTTCCTCAAAAACAGAACAAAATAATCAAATGAGTAACACTGTTTATTCTTCTAATGCGTGGAGACAGCGAGATGGATGGATGGAGCTTCAGATAAGTTTTTGGTTGGGAAATTTCACGTGTATCGAAAGTGTGATTCTTTACCTGATCAAAACTCAGAACTTGCTCGTGCATTCAAAATAAGATATTATTATTGATTTGATAACGTTTTATTCCCATTGTCACATGGGACCGTAGATACTTTTAATACTCAAGCTTGGCTTGATTGCTACCTCTGGGTCGTTTGACCTGTTTAAATTATTTTAGTATGATGATATTAAAAATAAATTTTTAAAAAATAAAAAATATTATTTTAATATATATTTTAAAAAATTACTCTAAAAAGAAAATATAAAAATATCTTAAAAAAAAACCAGAAGAATCTTTAATGTTGACCAAAGTTGATAGGTTATTGACCAGGGAAAAAGGATAGCCATGCTCAATAATAAACAAATGGTGGGTCCAATTCCACATACATTAGTCAATCTAGATTGGTGCTTCATTAGAGGTGAATTTTTTTAAAAATAATGATAGGAGAAAAAAATCCATGACTTAACATCATAGAAAAAAAATATTAATGGTTATCAATCTCTAAAAATCTAAATATAAAAAGATGAAAAAAAAATCAAAGAACAAAAAGAAATTCATAAAACAAAGAATTTGTAAATTCATGTGAGTTAGCCAAAACTCCTGGAAGATCATGCAAATGGAATAACCCAAGATACTAAAATGAAAAAAAATAAAAAGCTTTTATTTTAAAAAGATGAATTTTAAAAGACAAAATTAAAAAAGATAAAAAAAAAGCGACTTAGAAAAAAAGAGACTTGAGCTACCCAACCAAACCTATCACCTAGATAATGAGATGAGAATAAACTAGTTCAAAGAAAATCGAAGAAAATAACAAAGTTTATTTTTCAAAATGAACAACCTTGAAAGATGTATTCAAGAAAAAATAATGTCAACTCGTGTTAACTTTTCAAACTTATGACCCAAGCTAGTGACTAAACCGGAAGCGTCTCATTTGAAAAACCACCATTTTAAAACTTGACTCAACCTAATAGGTTGATCCATGACCCGGGGTGTAACATCTCTTAATTTTGAAGTCAATTAATTGTGCGGTTAATAACACAATCAATATAAAAACTGATTTTTTTTTTCTCTACAAAAGATCTAGCAAAGTTTCCTCTAAATAGTAAATTCTGGTACCAAGTTATTGAGGACAACAATAACAACACAAATCCATTCTTCATAATTTATTTTATCTTTATTTTACCATGGAGCCCAATCATCCTAGACTCATCCAATACAATATTTCACCGGATTAAAATATATAATCCAAATTTCAATCACATTGTATATTATAATATTTCATTAACAATCAAAAGAAAGTTAAATAAACAAATTCATTAGGTAGCATTATAAAATAAATAACTTAAAATTTTCTTAAGAAAATTACGTAACAAATGCATAGAGTAACTAAGTTAAATGTACTAACAACTTTATTATATCACTACTGAACCAAATAAGAAAATCATCTAAAATAATTACAATTTATATAAATTCAATATTAGATTACATATCAAATATTTAAAGCAAAGGATTATCCCTCCAAAAATACATTTCTCCTTTTCTTTTCCTTTAACATAAAAGACCCTAACTATATACTAATCTAATAATTTTAGGGCAATTTAATAATTTTACCGTGCAATAAAAAAAAGAGCTGACCATAATGTTTTTTATGAATTTGACAATGACTTTTGTATTCTAAGTGAAAAACCGAATTATCCTTGTAACATTCCTAATTTTTTAAACACAAATCGATGTATTTATAGTTATAGATATATGAGAAAATAGGGAACATTTAGTAAAGTTTCCTTTAAAACTGTCAATTTTAAATTATCGACAACACAACAAGTATGCTATTCTAATCAACATATCAATAAGGTCCAACCATCCTGGACTTTATCCATTCTCATTATAATTCAAGATTAGAATACATCTAATCCCATCATTCAACCACTTCATGTTTTATATAACAATCCATAATGAGAAATAATCATGTCAAATTATATATATAAATTCAAAGAAAGACATTATAAAGTGAATTCATGCATTTCTAAATTTATTATGTAAAAGTGAAGTTCTTAATACTTTATAAGCCTAGTAAGTAAATACTATTAAGTAGAGTACATGCATAATTAATTCTAGTATTATTTACATGCCAAACTAATCCCAAAAAATTACATCACAAAATAAATTAACAATTCAAGATTGCATCATCATTTCCTAAAAAAAAGATATACTAAGAATATTTATTGCTCCACATGAGATTGTGATGTACTAAAATTTATATAACACATAATATAAATAAAACCATATAATTAATTCACCAATTTGTATAACTTATTTTATTTGATTAAAAAAATACATTTTCCACAATCAAACACTATTATATGTTTTCCTTTCAACTAATTTTATGGTTTCATTGGACAATTTTATCAAATTAGAAATCCCGATTATTAGTCCAATTGATACCACTAGTACCACCCAAGGTAATCAGTCAATCGAATTCTTAGTTATCGGATATACTAACACCATTAGCTCTACTCGGGGTAACTAATTAAATAAAAATCCTAGTTGTCAAACATATTGATGCCACTTACCCAACTTAGGGTAACTAGTCAATTACAAATCTCGATCAAGAAACAAACCGACGTCACTGGTTAATCAGAGTGACTAGTCAAGTATAAATTTTGGTCGTCAGACAAACTGCTCCACTAGTCCCATTTATGATAACTAGTCAAGTACAAATTCGATCATCAAACAAACCGATGCCACTAGTTCCATTTAGGGAAACTAGTCAATTCATCATCTTTTCAATGCTCATGTCACAGTTAATACAAATGCATAACATATTTAAAGAAGTTGCAGTTATATGACATTAACAATTTAAGTATAATAAATGATAAAGGTGTAAAACACCTACCTAATGTTTGTGCTAGAACAGAAATCTCTTACTGTTGAATGGATCCTGTGAGGTCTTCTGTACCAAAAATACTAACATGTCATATACAATTTAATTATTATGGAAATCCAATTTAAATTCTCATTCCAAATTTGAGTCTCAAATCAATGGTAAGTAAAAATAAATTTTTTCATGCTTAAGTACTTTTCATTAACATATAATTCAATATACTATCTTATTTCATATGGGCATCATTACATATATTTTCTTTGCACAATTCAAATCATTTTTTTTCTTCATTTATAAAAGTTGGCCAAGCATTCCTTATAAAAAATGCATTAATTCTCCGTCCAATAAAATCTATTACCTCTAAATAAACTCATCAATTAACACATTTCAACAAGGTTTTATCATCAATTTGGTCAAACCAATCCATTATTTCTTTATTTTACTTTGGCTGAAACTACCATCCAAGAAAACACATTTTCATTTATTAATTCTGAGCAAGTTAACATATGAATTATACATTACACATCCTACTTAACAACTTAGAATACAATTTTAATATCAATTAAATTAATTCCATCAATTATTCCCTTTATTCTTCCATGGTTGAACCTACACCAAGAAGATAAGGAAATTCTTTCAAGTTTCTTAAAATTTCACACATCACCCCATCATTAATTGATCAATCACACACATTACTATTTAAATTTCATAATTCCTCCAATTTTTTTGAGTCTTGGCCAAACCTATTAAGGAAAAAAGGATGTATGGTTTCATTCAAATTCATCACAATTAACACTTTATTCATATTGTATCCCTTACTTTTAGCATATCTAAACATAATTGGACCATGAATTAAATAATAAAAAAAATCCTATCCCTTTTAAATTAGCATTTGACCAAAACTTCCTTTCTTAAGAAATGCATATGTTTTTCTCCTTTTTTTTTTTTTTTTTCCAATTAATACATTACTCATTTATTTAGTATCTAACTAACACAATTCAACATGAATTAAATGTCAATTTAATAAACCAATTCAAGCTCCTTACACAAGCCCTTTAGTCGAACAAGTGTATAGGGTGAGGACACCAAAATTCTTGAAATTCTCCACAATCTAACCATTATCCAATCATTTTGTACATGTCCTAACACAATTCTATCCAAATTTCATAACAATTAAATCAAACAAATTCAAAGCCTTATCTCAAATCCTAACCAAAACTTCATGCATATAGGGAGGCATATATTCTCTTCAATATTTCTTAATCAACACTTTACCTATCCTTTTTCCACACATGTTAACATGTTTTAAGCATCAAATAACCAATTCAAACAATCCCTTTTAAAATTCAAATTTTCCATAATGTATATCAACACCAAATTCTCACCAATTCATTACAAAACTTTAAATTAAGCTTAGATTATAATTCTTCACCTCTTAATAATGCTAAAACAAAGAAAATCTAACAAAGAAATCTTTGATTTTTTCTTCTTCTTAACTTCTTGTTACCACCCTACTCCTCCCTTTTCGAGCTTAAATTCATAAAACTCTCGTAAAGACTTTTCTTTAATTATTAGAGCCTTTTTTTTTTTTTTGAATATTCTATTCTATTTTGGTAAGATTTTGTGAGGGAAAATCATAAAATATCAATTTATTCTCCTCTCTTTTCATTATACTTGGTCAGCCATTCACATAGAAAATAGCTTCCTTGGTAAGCCAATAAATTATATATACTAACCACATTTCTATATATTTATAGATATGTCAGTATTCTTTATTTGAATAAGTTACTTTCTTCTAATTGAGTATATTATCACGGCAAACTTTCTTATACTATATTCAACCGTTATTTTTTTCAAGAATTTTCTTCATATTTATTTGATAATATTTTTATTTCATTTATAATTAATTTTATTCAAATTACTCAACCCATTTTACCCACGGATTAAATTTAAGTTCTTGCATATACTGGAAAATTTTAGCAAGGGTTTACTAACCTTGAAACAAAACTAAATGTTATTGTGTGGTAAGGGTTAAATAATAAATTTATGGAAGAATCCATAATAATACAGGGTTTTAATTCCTATCCCTATTCCTGCTGGTATTTTTAACCACAACCAACAAGCAAACGACGATTCACTCCAGTCTCGTACAAAACTAATCGAAGTACTTTAGAATATTAGCTTATTGACAGCTGCTTCTTCCTTTTTTTTTTTTCACCCGAAAAAGAGACTGATTTGTGGTTTAATTAATTAAACAAAAAAACATTAGGCTCCACCACCCAAAACCCTGAACCTTGTGTTTGTTTTGATGCAATGTTAGTCCTACATCTTCTGTTCCCCGACTACCTGCCGACCCTCCTCGGCCTCCTCCGACAGCGGCTTCAGCAACAAAGCAGTGAATGGCATGTGCCTATAATCCAGGTCAAGCCGACAGCTAGCTTCCGTCAGAGAGAAGACACCGGGCCCCGTATCGATGGTGGGGTGGACCTCGCCGGAAACAGAGGGCGGAGAGGCGGAAATCGGGGCAGACCCGACAGTGGTGGAAACGGGGATGGAGGGGATAGTTCCGGTTCCGGTGGCAGCGATGATGGATGCCTCAGCGTTGCGAAGGAGCCACTCGATGGTCTCGCCATCGGAGCGGTGGCCGAGTTCACGGGTGAGCTGGAAGACACGAGCCGCTGTTAAAGCGGGCATCCGGACCCTCCTGCCACGGCCATTGACTTTCGTGTGGCGGTCTTTGGATTGAGAAGCAGTGGATTTGCGAGGGTGGGCCAGCTTAGAGTCGGACCCACTACTTGCTGCTGGGATAGTTGTGGGGACCACATGATTGTTGTTGTTAAGGCTTGAGTTTTGCTGCTGCTGCTGCTGGTGATTGTTTGAGGTGGAGGAGAGGTTGTAGAGAACCATTTCAGAAGCCACGAGGATGAGGGGTTTTTGTGGACTGATTTGAGGAGAGATTGAAGTTAGGGTTTGTGCAAAGGAGAGAAGAAGAGAAAGGAACAGAGGTGAGTGCGTGTCTGAGGTCTGACTCTATTGACCCTGCACTGCAACACGGAGAGAAACGGCGACCCATTTTATAGTAGCGGGCCAGACCTTGATTTCAACGATTTTTTTTTCAATTGAAAAATTATTTTGAAAAACATCTCCCAATTTATTATCCTAGTAAAAAATTAATCCTGTGACCGTGATATATTTTAAATTAGTTTTAAACATTAATCCTGCCACCTACTAGGCATATCGACCACTCAACTTCTACTACCTACCAATGTACTTTAAAACTTTTATAATAAGTTACAAGTATAAACTTCTTCTCTACAAGGTAATACCACCAATGTCTGAATGCTAAAATAATAACATATATTTTAAGATCATATATGGAGTAATTCTTCTTTGAACTTTACAACTTCTTATTAAAAAATGCTACGAGCCTTTTATTTTGGCTAAAAATCCTCCAATGCTTAGACCCGATGCAATACAATTCACCTTGAGTAATTTTTTAAATTTAAAGAGTGCTAGCACGTGAGCCTTGATTATCTTTTACTTTACTAATTGAAAGCTAGCGTTTGCTTTCTCTATGGAGTAAAAGGTTTGCTCTTTTAAACATTTAATAATAAGCTTAATTATAGCGCTGAAATTATGGATGAATCATCTTTAAAAAGATGCTAACTTATGAAAACTCTATATAACATGAATACTTTTTGGAGTAGGCAACTTCATAATTGCTACCACTTTGAATTGATCAGCCTAGGCGCCATTAACAGAAACAACAAAACCCATATATATGATAGTGTTGGTGAGAAACTTATATTTCTTGTGATTGGCATATAACTGCTCCTACCTCAATGTGTTATAAACAATTTGCAGGTGTTCCAAGTGAGACTTTGAGGAAGGATTGTAATTGAGGATATCATTAAAGTAGTCTACTATAAACTATACAATCCTAAATGATATCGCAAATCCCTTAAACAACCCATCTTGTGTCTTAAAAGTTGTTTCCCACTCATCCCTTATCTTGATCATAATTTGACGGTACTTGTTTTAAAGATTAATTTTTTAAAACACTTTAGAACTAGCTAGTTGATGCAACATATCATCAAATCATACTATAAGGTGCCTTTATTTCATGGTGATATGGATCTTTTATTCACACATGTACGTCATGAACCATCTTTTTTTTGGAATTAAAAGAGCCAGAATTGTGCAAAGACTTGTCTAAATAAGCATATATGCTAGCTTGTTTAGCAAGCTATAACTTATGATCATGTTGATCTGGTACTAGATGTCTCTGATTAGAGGGTAACCTTTGAAAAATTTCTTTTAGTATTATGTTTGTAAATTCTATTAGAACCCCTGGACTTTTGTAGGGTTGTCTCCAACCTTCTCCTTTATAATACTACTATCAAACATTAAAGTATAATCACTCATTCTCTACCTACTTCATGAATTGCAATAACGATAATAAATTCTTTTTTTTATTTGAATCAGATTCAACAATTACCATTTCCTATCAGGGTGCTGACACCACACACCCATCTTTTATATTGAGGAGGTTACCCTCTCTATTATACACAACAATCATGTTATATTATTAAGATCTACCTAACAATATGTAATATTCATCCACCAATATCACATCATACCAAATATTATCATAATATTTTTTTATATATAAAAAATAACATAAAACATTATTATTCATGATTATCTCATATTTCTATTTAGCCAGGTCAGTTTACAGGGTTTAAAGTGGTTGTTTATTTTAAGTTATAGTTTCTTCACAACTTTTACTAATATCATATTCTCGCAACTATTATCATCAATAATTAGATTGTATACCTTGTTTTTAATCATACATGTTGAATGGAAGATGTTAGACACCTTTAATAGATCAAAACCAAGCAATAACTAGATGAACTGTATAATTAAACCACCAACGATCCAACCCATGACTGTCTTTTACCGATTGATCTATAAAATTTTCTATCCCTGCCATGGCTCAAATATAGTACTTTATGTTTATAGGCTATTATACCTTGGCCCGTACGATGCTAAATAATTGAAGGAGACTATATTATTTATAGCGAGAACAACTTCTTTTTACATTTTTTTTGGCGTAGGATAAAGTTTTTCTACTTCTTTTTAGCAATATAATATCTCAGGTTACTAGAAGCAAAGGATATCAACTATTTGCTTTTGTCAATAAGTTACGATTTAATGCATCAATTTCACCATAATTTTGTTTTCATACGTTCTCATTATAATTATATATTTTGTAAATGGTTTAGGAATAATAAAACGAAAAATTAAAAATATAAACGTTGATAGAAAGGATTTACAACTATTGAAATCAGTAATTCAATATATATAATATAAATGTTCCAACGTTGAGCTAAGAAAATTATAAACATTGAGGATTTAATTTCATGTTCCTATTATGCAAAAGTCTTAGTCTCATTTGACTTTTTAGACAAATTAAGTAAATGCAATTAATTCTATGTCATGATTATTTGTTCTTAAATTAATTTATACTATTATATTTCATTTGAATATAAAGAAGAAAGAGAGATTAGATTGAAAGATACAAAGTAATTTATAATTTAAGGTATAGCAATAAAATCAAATAATTAATTGTTTGACTTTTTGATAATTAACAATGGTTTATATATATATAAAGGGTCTACAGCTT
The DNA here is from genome assembly GCA_018804465.1 of Populus tomentosa. Taxonomy (NCBI): domain Eukaryota; kingdom Viridiplantae; phylum Streptophyta; class Magnoliopsida; order Malpighiales; family Salicaceae; genus Populus; species Populus tomentosa. The sequence goes on along the minus strand of CM031979.1, from coordinate 9,657,572 downwards.
TTGTAAATTGTAATTGATATATCAAATCAATGTCAATACCAAGGCGACCCGGGTTTAACCCTGGGTAAATCTCGACCCGACATCTAACCCTCCGGTTTAATGACGAGGATGGTTTCGAAAACCTTGAAAACACAATTCCTTGGAGTATCAGCCCATAAAGAAGAAGAAAATCAAAGTCCAAATACATCAAATTGGGCTTACAACAGGCCTCAACACTACAACGGGGGCAAAACCATTATCTTAAACGACAACATGTGATAGCTTTGTCTAGTTCTGTAACGAAACGACAGCGGAAGTGCAAGCGGCACGACAACCTGATCCCATTTTGAGGTGAGAAATTAGTCACTCAAAGCAGCACTACCACTGGCTTTCTCTGCTTCTTTCTTTATCCAAGAAACCATTCCTTACTATCTTGTTCAGTGGAGTATATGATTTTAAGTTGTTGTCAGGATTCAGTCGAATGGAGGCTGGCAGGACTTTGCTTTCTTCATCTCCATCTTTTCCTACAAGAACCCACCTCAAGAATTCTCTCTCTTCTTCAGGTAACCTCTGAATTACCGGAACTTTGCAGCTTTCTTAAAGTCTATTCCTGGTATCTAGTTCTCTTTCTTCGGTGCTAAAGAATATTAATTTTCATGATATTGTAAATTTTTTTATTTATATTAATTTTCTACATTTTGTTAAGCAACTGATAGGGGACCTTCATTTCTATAATAACTTATATATTATACATATTCATGAAACGTTTATTACTTTAGGATCATAGAAAAGCCCGTCATTGGCTCTCATGGGTGCAAGTCAACATCAGTGGGATTGTTGCCTAGGCTATTGTTGTTTTCCTTTGAATTAACTTGCATGTTGAGTGAGGTTTTATTGTATATCTACAGGAAATTATTCTTGTTTTCCTCGGTGTATTAGAAATTAGTTAATGGGTTTATGAGAATATTACCTCTTGTTTACGCTCTTAATTTTGCAGTTCTGATACTTCGGGAACAAGCAACTCCTGCTGTTTCTTCTATTCCAACCACTTCTACAGCTCAACATTTTCCTACTTCAGTTCTTTTACAAGAGCAGCGTGATGAGTTTAGGCCTCTCCAGAACATATTCAAGGAAGATAGAGCTTCTCAGGTTAGTTTTTCATTGTACAATGCACCAGACTAAAATATTGAGGAGATTCACATATAGCAAGGCACTTGTGTTTTAACGTTGATTCTCTACCTTGTTGCATGAGCTGACTGTATAATTGCTTGCTTTGAAGAATTTGCGGAGTTTCAAATGTTAAGTGTCCTTGTTTGTGTAATTTAAAAAGAAAGAGGCCTCGCCATGTTTGCTTATAGTCTCATGTAATCTCTTTGTCCATCTCAACTCCTAATTTGTGCATTGTAAATTATTTGTCTGCCTCCGTTTCATTCAAGGCAACATTGGATAGGAGGAAGACAGAGATTGGGACATCAGGGCATGAAGGGAAGGACTCTGATGAGTTAGACCAGCTGGTAGAAAACTTTGAGTACCAGTTGCATCATTGGCCTGCTTATTGGAATCTGTAAGATGAATAAATCTTCATTTCCTGCCACTTGCATCAACTTCTTATGACTGTCACTTATTGTCCTGGATGGAATCCTTACATGGTGCTCTATTTTCTGTTAAAGATTGCCGCCTTCACAAAAAGGGCAAAATCCATCCATGTCCTTGACCACGCAGTCTGTTACAAGTAGTACTGACAAGCTAATTGATGTGGAACCCACTGATGTTATTAACCTCGCTAAGAGAGCTTTGTCAGCCTCAAAACATGCAGCTTTTCTTGCTGATAACAACACTGATCTTGATAATTTGGCTTCCACTAGGTTTGTTTCCCCATTGATTTAATTCTAACTTACAAACTCTTTTGTTTCGGGACTGATACATAAAAGCTTTCCAGTTCATCAAGTTTTTCGCTTGAGGAGGTGAAAATTGTAAGGTCAAGACGACATTTAGTGAGGCAGTCTCTAAATCGAAGGGCGCCGAAAACAAAAGATATGATTTTTGAGACCTATGAGTCTAAAAGTGCTGATGTACAGAAAAGGCCAAGCCAAGGATTTGATCCAAATGATCCCCTTAGATTGTTTCTGTGGGGTCCTGAAACAAAGCAACTTTTGACTGCTAAAGAGGAGTTTGAACTGATTGCTCAAATACAGGTGTATTTCCCAATCATATCTAATTTGAAATGGAGTTTTTCTTGAATGTTCTTCTTAAAAGGAGAAGATGCTTATTTATGGACAACCTTTTCTTTTTCCCTTTAAAATGAAAAATGAAACAGGATTTAATGAATTTGGAGGGGGTGAAGAATAGGCTTGAATCTCAGTTTGGTCGTGAACCAACCTTGGTTGAATGGGCTCAAGCTGTTGGTCTTAGTTGTCCTGTTTTGAAGTTACAACTTCACTCTGGTAACCGCAGCCGGGAGAAGCTGATTAATGCGAACTTACGGATGGTGGTTCACATAGCTAAACGTTATCAAAACCGTGGTCTTGGCCTTCAGGATTTACTGCAGGTTAGCTGAAACTTGTATTGCCTTCTGGGGTGCCTTTTTTTATTTTTTATCTGTATCAATGTGTAGATAAAACACGTAAATCTTGGTTTCTGTTTCTGGATGGGATAATTAAAATGTGGCTCTTGCATTTTTGTTGAATACTATTCTGAGTGAGGGGAGGGAATATGCAAATATTACTTGTTTGGTCTGATGGAAATAGTAAAGAACCTTTTGCCCCAAAAAATTGTTTGATGCACATGGTAGCTACGCTAGAAATTTTTATATTAGATCATCCATTCATGTGCGTGCTGGAATATCATACAAAGCAAATAATTCTCCTCAACTTTTTCTAAATAACTGGGGTGTTGTGCATGCCTTTACACTCATCCTGGTGGTATCATTATATTCCTTGTTGATCATACCATTTCTTTGTGGAACTCAAAAAAGGGAATAGCTGGAGAAACATGTCTGAGTTAGCTTGTTTTTTGAACTCAAGACTGAATGAGCATGAATTGTGATTCTCAAACTAGGCTTCTTTCTGTTTCTTTCCTAAAACTGCTATAGGAGGGAACTGTTGGTCTTATGAAGAGCATTGAGAAATTCAAACCGCAAGCTGGTTGCCGATTTGCCACTTATGCTTACTGGTGGATAAGACAAACTATTACAAAGGCTATATTTCAACATTCTAGGACAATTCGTTTACCGGTAATGACAATTTTCTCTCATAATTTCTGTTTCAACAAGAATTACTTGTCCATGTTTTTCTCCATTTTCCTTTATCTCTCACCATCTCTGGTGAGTTCACAAATGTAAATAATTTCAGCAATAAAATAATTGTTGTCGAGGATAAGAATCAATTTTACCTTTTTTGTCTAAATAAATTCTCGTTATTTTCTTGGCATGTAAAGTATGACGTTTTCTCACTGATATTCTAACAATGGCTGGACTTTTACTGTCTGAATTCCTGATGATTTATAACTTCAAAATGTATTTAAAAGCATGATGAGCTTTAATGCACGCCTGAGAACTAATAACATTTTCTTTGTAGGAGAATGTCTATGGCCTCTTAGGAAAGGTGATGGAAGCAAAGAGGTCATATATTCAGGAAGGAAATCATCAACCAACCGCAGAAGAAATAGCAAGACGTGTTGGAATAGCTATTGACAAATTGGAAAAGTTGCTATGTTTTACAAGAACACCACTTTCGATGCAACAAACTGTGTGGTCTGACCAAAATACTACTTTTCAAGTAAATGCTTCTTTGTTCTCTCGTTTTTCATTTAATATCCACATTCTTGAGCTTCAAATAGAAAATTCCAGTGGGAAAGAAACTTAATATAAGTATTTAGAACACTTAACATGCTATTTATTGTGCTCTTTGAAATCCCCATCAAGGCCTTAACTACTCTGTAAGTTTCCAGTGCCTGTAGCATACATTACTATTATGAGCTGCTCTATAAATAGTCCTATGCGAGTAATTCAAAGATCAATACGGCTTCCCTCAAAAGAAACAAAAAAAATCAGCACCGGAACATTTTGTTTACAAAAGATGATTTCAAATTTGGCAAATGGTTTCCTCTGTCAAATGCTTACTTGGCATGGGTCCTTTATCTAAACAAGTTTTCTGAAAATTGATTGAGAATTTGTAGAAATCATGCATTTCCTCTTTATATTGCAGGAGATAACTGCTGACACAGAAATCGAGATACCAGATATGAGTGTGTCAAAGCAACTGATGAGAAAACATATTCGTGGGCTCCTAAATATTCTCAGCTTAAAAGAGAGACGGATAATTAGGTTAAGGTTTGGCATTGAGGATGGAAAACAGAAATCACTTTCTGAGATTGGCAATGTGTTTGGGTTGTCTAAAGAGAGGGTACGGCAATTGGAGAGCCGTGCACTGTACAAGCTTAAGCAGTGTGTTGGCAGCCATGGCCTCGATGCTTATGCAGATTTACTTAGATGAAAGTTATCAAGGCAAACCATTTAAATGGATGTCATGTCGGCCTGGAATGGTTTTCCAGTGCCACAAGTAAAGACTTCCAGTTTTTGTTAGGTGGAGATCATGCATTTTTATTGGCACAGGTCAAGTTTATGCTTCAATGTTCTAATGTAGCTGTACAGAAAAGTATAATCTTTGTTCTTTAAATCACCCGTATCTTTCTGTCCATAGGAGTCAATAATTGCTTCATTGTACTTTGGAAGTAGGGAATGATTTCTCGTTGTAATGGGTGCTTGTGCTTCCATGGGTACCATGAGGTAGGAACTAAGAGCACTCATCTTCTAACACTTATTTCGACGGATTAATTAAAAGTAATTAAAACAAAAAAAAGAAAACAAAATTTTACACTAACATACAATACCATAGAGGATTGCTATAGGGGTTGAAATGAACTTTTAGTGCTTCCATTCCCTACAACCCCGGCTCATCATTGAATACAATCCAAGAATCCAAGAAGGTTGAATAAACAAATTTAGATTCTAATATAATTATACATACTATTTAGTTTTATGTTATTAAGTATAATTCTTAATTTAATTTTTGGATAAATTTGAAATTTTATTGGAAGTTTTCATATTTATTATTTTATATTAGGTTAAAATTTCAGGTTAATCAGAGTTCAAGAAGGTCTTATAATATAGGTCAGCAAATGCAATATGAATTTTGTTATTTATTGTCTTTTAACTTGTGAACTTTTTATTTGATGACGATTCTTTTCTTAATAATGCAAGGAAATTCAACAACTAATTTTGAGAGCTTTTCTAATTCTACAATGATCTTTAATTGATAGTATTATTACCTATTTTTGAACCCATAAAAAATCAAGAAAAGAAAAAAAAATAGAAAAAAAAATTCAAAATACAAGAGGATATATATATAAAGAAAGCCTAGAAGATTGTCCAAATTGATGGTGAATGACTAAAATGACAAGTGAAAAAGTTGGAAGACCAAAATGTATAAAATTAGGAAAATTGACAATCTCATTCTGATTAACAAAGGGTTCTATTGGTGAAAATATTTTTATTGGGGGTAAAAAAATACAAATTTAGATAGGTAAGGATTCAATAAGAATTTTGGAAGGCTCAATTAATCTTATTGAGGACTTGATTGCAAGAAAAATTATTTTTCAAAGTCAATTTAGGTGTTAATTGGAATAGATTAAAGTCTGGGGACTTACTTGATTTTTTAGGAGGTTTAATCAGATGAATCAAGGAATTAATTGTAAGAATATTGAAGCTTGATGGATAATTAGGGACTTGATTGAAGAAACCTAAAACCAAGGACCAAATTGAAAAACGATGTGTGATTATAAAGGCTGAAATTGACCAAATCAGGGGACAAATTAAAGAAAATTAAAAGTTTGACAATCAATAAAGGGTTTAAGTGCACAAATCACAAACCAAGGACCAATATGAAAATGACGCTAAACTTTAGGGCTAATGATTGAGTTTGACATGAGTGAAATTGCATGAAATTAAGAGTTTAAGAGGAAATTACGGGTGCAATTAAAAGCAATTGGAAGAACAAGGACCAAAATGAAATTTGTCATATCTCAAATTAAAAACTCTAATTTCTAGGGTTTAACCTAAACGACATGTTGTTCAACCACTATTTAGCTTCTTCTTGGCAGTTTTGACTGATCAAGTAAGCACCTTCAAGCGAATGAACGCGGCGTCTCTGGCCATCTCTAGGGTTGTAATCACCACCATTCATCTGATAAACACCCCCTTTACGAAGACCAGCTACTCTTATCAAACATTTACATTCTATTTTCTTCAATGAACTTAACAACATCTTAACCCTGACCAGCTATCATTGCATTTTCAGATTCTTGGTTGTTCGAGTTAGCACCTTTAAATAAATAAATGTAGAGCCAAAGACCTCTAAATGCAGCAAGAATGGATTCAATCGAAAGACATGCTTCTCCTCTATCAAGTTTAGGTGGTCTCCAATGACGTTTACATCGGAATTACTTTAAAGTCTCAAAATTAATCAACTTAATCAGCCTTGACTAAGATATTCATTTATGCAAAACCACTTAATTTTTTCGTGTGTTCACACTTAAAAATTTCTATAGGTTCTTATCAAGAGTCATAAATCTTTTATCCAAAATAAGAAGGTGAGAGACACATGCCTTATCTCCAAGCAAAAGAAAACCACTTAGACAAGTTTGTTACAATACCACCATCCCAAAACCATTAAAGGACAGGGGTTTCAACTATTAACATTTGTCCATAACTCTCCTATTTTGATCAAAAGGCTAGGTTTTGATCAATTTATGTTTGAATCCATCAAGAACCCTAGAAAAACCCTATAAATACCCCCTGAAAAATGAAAAAAAAGAGAAAAAAATATGAAGAAACACACTGTGAAAAGATCCTGATATGAAGGTTCAAGAGCCTAACATAAAGAGTCCAACAAGCTTTGGAAAAAACAAGATAGTGAAAAGGAAAGAAGAAAAAAAAAAAAGAGAAGCAAAACAACAATCCATAGCCAGAAATCTTGGAGAAGGTATAATCATGTAAAAGTTCAAAGATGGAGTCCATGTACTTTTCCTATTCATTCTTTCTTAATGGTTAAACCTCTTTTGATGTTGTTTAAGCTTATCTTGCCTTTTTTTGTTTGATTTTAGTGTTGGAATAATCCGATGTTTTTTGAAAAAGTTTTTTTGTTTTGTTTTTGGTCTTTTTTTAAACATGTTTTAGATTGCTCAAGCTTTTGTTATGATAGTTTGTTTTAGTTTTGGTCAATAATGTGTTAGAGAGACTTACACTAAAGGCATGATTCTTAGTTTTGGATGCTTATTTGATTATGTGATTTTAGCCCAACAACATGTTGATGATGTATTCGAGATATTTTTATTGGTATTTGAATCTATTTTGTAATAAAACAATAAGTTGCTTTTGTTTATGGGTTAAATGTTTTGAAAGCATGTTGATCAATTTGATGTCTTTTAGTGTAAGCTTATGGTTCATAAAAGTATACTCTGACATATAATAAGTTTGTAAAATTCCTTAAGGATTTGACCAATATTTCAATAACTCTAAAAATTTTAATTCCTAAAAATTAATGGTCAATATTTTGATATAAATGTTGGACTAACTGGTAGGTTGGATTTAAGTATCAGGAGTTGACTACAAAAATTCTTAGAATTATTTTGAATATTCAACAATTTTAACTGACAATATTTTTCATCACAATACACGAGTTATGAAAAACACTCTCACCTTCCAAGATAGGTGAACCCTATCAGAGCACTCACATGGATTCTTTCTGTAAGAATTTACCTTGGTATATAAGCCTATAATAAATTAAAAAAGATATTGCTTTATTACTTGAGTTGTTGATAGATGATGCTCGTGTTACCGATAGGAGATTATATGATAAGGATGAAATTTGTTGGAATTTATTAGGATATATACCTCACAATGAAGCTATTAAGAAAAGATTACATTAAGTTCAAGTTGCTACCAGAGAATTTCTTAGACATACCTCTAAATGACCTCACAAGTAGAATGTTGCATAAATATGCTAGAGTGTACCTCATGCATATGTTTGGTAGCATGTTATTTATGGTCTGGCTAACAATATAGTGCTAGTCATATTTCAACTGTTATTGGAAGATTTTGAGCTGATTATAAGATGTAGGAAGGGGATGTGCAATGCTTACCTATCTATATCGTTAACTATGTCATTATTACATGGTTGGCTCGAAACAAATTAAGAGTTGTTCACTAATGTTACAAGTATAATTATTTTAGATTTGTATAGGTCTAGGAGATTTCATCAAAATCCAACCCAAGTTAATTATTTTACCACAACGAGCAAGATATGCAATGTATTAGCCTCATTAGATGTGAATTATGAATATGCATTTTATTTGTTTATGTAATAGTATTTTTTGAATCAAATTGTTAAGGTACATGGATTCTATGTTTTAATTTGTTACATGCTAAGAGGATGTAGTACAAGTAGCTCCCCCATTTTGCAGTGAGGGTAGGGACATATAAAGATCAACGGTTTCAATACATTATTTTATGATAGTCAAGTTATGTTGTCATGATGATGTTACAAGGTAGTTTGGATTGCATCAACATATATTACTTGATGTTGATACCAGTAATCAATTGCATGATATTAGTCACTAAGAATGTATATAGAATTTTTCAATCCATGGGATGGGAGGAGGGTGAGAATCGATGAAGCCCTTGTTTGACATTGCGTTCCAAACAGGGGTGACCAAATTTTGAAAAAAATAATTTTGTTTAAAATATTATTGGATTGTTTTAATGTGCTGATATCAAAAATAATTTTAAAAAATAAAAAATATATATTATTTTAATATATTTCTGAGCGAAAATCACTTTGAAAAATAACCGCTACTATACTCCAAGACACTACCGAATATCAATATCCGACCATTGCAGTTGATACCTACATGCATATCAGGCATTGCTTTATCAAATAGCCATGGAAATGAATTTTAAGGTGTCTACTTATGCATTAGGAGCCTTATGCACAAAAATAAATGTCTTGTGTATGTATTATAAACTGATTTTTTTTTGAAGTAATACGTGGCATTTCTTATACCGGAGGGGGAGTGAAAGCGTTGCTGCTGCAATTCATGACATAACCAATGAGGCTCTATGCACCTGCGCCACCATTCGATTGGAAGACCAAGGAGCACACAATATTAGATAAGGAGAAAGATGTGATTTCCATGATGTAGGACCATTAATAAGCACTTAGAAACAAATTTCTATCCAGAGAAATGATTAGATGCAGTTAAATTATAAGATAAAGTTAGATGTGATTAGATGATGTTGTATTTTTTATGAATTTACTAAGTTGTATTTTCTTCAAATATAAGTTTGCATTTTATCTTGATTTTATAGGATAAACAATTATAAAAAAACAGAGTTGTAACGCAATCTATATTCTTTTGATCGGTTACACTACTAGGGGTAACAAAACATAAGCTATTGCACCATTTCAGATAGAACAACTCTTTAAAAAATTTATTAAGTTGGTTGCTAGAATTTTTGAAGTGTGCTGGTTCATCAAAATATTATAATAATTGTGCTATATTTTTTTTTAAAAAAAAAACTTTGAACCTAAGTGTCATGAAAGTTCTCTATTAATTGTAATAGTTCACGTTGAAATTTGAAAATATTTTTTTATTTAATGATATAATAATAAAAATATACGCTTGTAAAATTATATACCAACCAAATATTGGTATATTTGAGACTATAATAACCTTATAGAAAAAAAAAATTATGAAAACCAATTCAAAATTAACTAAATACTAAAGGAAGAAATTGCTAAAAAAAAAAAAAAAAAGCTAAAAAGGATTCAATAAGAAGAAAAATTTTCTTGACAGATGGAATTTGAAAACAAAGAAACTATTTGGCATTGTTATTAAACTCGACTTAGTGGTTCAACCTTGAAACCTCTCAACCTGACTCTTCGTCTAGCCCGGGTTTAAAATTAATCTGCATGAAAGTTGCCCTTATATGACGCAATCGACTTTGAGTGTACAAAGATAACCTGAATGACCTGTAAAAATATAATTTAGCTTTATAAAGAAAATTCAAGATGATAATGTTTTTTTAATATTGAGATGACAACATATTAAGTTGACCTGAGCTTCACAGCTTAACTCGTCAAACCTGCAACTGAGATCATGGATTATATTGGGTTTAAAATTATTTTTTTATTTAATGATATGATAACAAAAATAAATGCTTAAAAAATTAAGAACAGATAAAAAATATTAGGACATTTGTTTAATATTATGATAACCTCATATAAATGAAGCTAAAATAAATTATTTAATCAATTCAAAATCAGTAAGATATTAAAGAATTAAATTGAAAGAAAAAATCCAAAAAAAAACTCAATTGAAAGAAGATAAAATTAAAAATAAAAATAAAAAGAAAGAGGGGGATCTTATTTACTATTCATATGAATAGTGAAGTAGGTGGCAAAAACCCCAATTTTTCTTAGTATAATAGTTAATTTCTAAATAAATTAAAAAATTTATCTCATACAATTAGATCCAAAAAGAATTAAATCAGAAAGGGGGTAAAGTCAATGGACTCATTTTTAAAAAAACAATAATGAAACAAAAGAGAGAAAGAAGCACCAAATCAAAAAGAAAAAAAATCCCAGGACCAATTTGTTTTTTTTAAGTGAGGTGCTTTAGTGAAGCACAATCGCAGAATCCAAGTTTATTAGATGTGTAAGGTAATATATAAAAATACACGAAATAAATAAAAATCTTCTTAGAAGCATTCTCATGTTTTGAATTGAATGAGTTATATTAATTATTTGGTCCTTGTATTTAAAAAACAAATTATTAAAGCTTTTTAATCATGCAAAAAAATCATACTCGACATCGATGGGGTATACCCCAATAAAATCATAGAAAACAATTTCTCTTGTAAAAAAAAATCTCTACCTAAAAGTTTAAATTGTTAGGTGAAATTCTAAGATATAATATATTATTTAACATACCCTCTCATGTGAAAGTCTTTTGGGCTTGAAACCTGCACATGTCTATACTACCTTGTGTTATTAATTAGATTTTAATTAGAAGAGAGAATGAGTGTAGTGAGATTCGAACTCGCGACTGTTTAGTCATCAAGGTTCTGATACTTTGTCTTACCCAAAAGGTTAAGCTGTTAGATGAAGTTCGAATAATAGTTTTATATTATTCTTCAACACACTCCCTCAAGTGAAAATTTTATAAGTTTAAAATTTACACAGGCCCAAATTATTTTGTAATATTAATTTTATCAAATAGAATAAAAATAGTGATATTCAAACTTGTGACTACTTGTTCAATAAGACTCTAATACCATGTAACTGTCCCAATTCAAAAATTTAAGCTGTCAAATGAGGCTCTAAGTGTTGTGATAAAATAAAATGAAGAGCAGAAAAAAAAAAAAAAACTTGAGGCGTGTATAGACACTGTCCTCAAGGACATTACCTTAACACGAGGCTATCTTCCAGGAACTAACAAGTTTCTCCTCTAAAACGAGGGTTATAGAAACAACTAGATCAAGATCGAAAGAGAATACTAGCAAGCTTTGCAAACACAGGAAAATACTATGGTTTTTTCAGTATACCTTGATTCTAAGAGTGCATGGTATATATAGGCTGCTAACACGTAACAAACATGTAATAGTTATGCAGAAAATAAATTAGAGAATTAAAAAGTTATTACAATAGTTCAAAAAATAAAAGAGCTATTAAGGAATTAAAGAGTTTTAGCTGTTAAAACAATTTTAAAATAAAAAAAAATTGTTAGTATTTTATGACTGTTAGAAAATTAATTTCTAAGTGTTTAAAAAATTATAATTTCAGTTTAAGGGTCAAAAACAAATTATTACTAGAGACAAAAGGTTCAGAAAGTACAAATATTGTTTCGTACATATAAGGGGCAATTAAAGATTTTCCTCTTGCTTAGCTCAACCTTATACGTGCGAGCCCATTATTTTTTCTTTGTTGGTTTCTATCTCATATCAAAGTTCATTATATAAATACTAAATAAAAGTTTTATCTTTTCAATATAGGATATAAAACCTTATATATATGCTTTATGTTTGCAAGAAGTTTTGTTTTTTTAATATGAAATAATTTTTTTTTGAAATATTCTTCATTATACACGATGGTAAAAGTATTTTTAACAAGACGCAATGGGACCTAGGCGAACTTAATATATTCAGGTGAAATGGCAGGAGCATTGGTCCATACCGTGCCTGATCATATGCTGCACCATCCTTCCTGACAGCCAGCGGGTTACCTTACAATTTACAATGGCTAGAGTCCATACCTGAAACAGAGAAGCCCAAAACAGATCGCATATAACCATATCACCTCCCCCAAACCCTCCCTTCCCTTCTATCTATAAATACAACAACCTCCCATCTCTGCCCTCTATATTTCATTTCCTTCTTCTTGTAGTATAGTCAGCCTCTTAGCTCAAGTGGCTAACTTGCATTATAGTTCATGGCCGGAAAGGAAAAGAGTGAGACTCAGCTCCATGGTTGTGAACCTTGCAGATCGTTTGGGCAGAAGTGCAGCCATTTGGTGAAGAAGCAGAGGGGCAAATTCTATATCGTCAGGCGTTGCATAGCCATGCTTATTTGCTGGCATGAGCGCGAGCGCGGCGAGCCTTGAAGTGTTGTCTCAAGAATCTTGAATTATATGTATCTATCTAGCTATAAGAGTGTAATTAATAGAACTACTTGATTTTATATGTTGCTATCATTATTTTGCAGTGTTCATAAACTCGGCTGCCTGTTATGAATTCTGGATCTATCCATCTGTTGAGTTGAATCTTAAATTACTCCATATATATTTCTTTTTTCTTTCCTTTTCTTTTCTGAAAATGCATGCTCCATCTATCGTTATTAACTTTCTATGGAGTTTTTCTGGAAACTGGCTGGTGTCAAATTACTAGTCTAGTTCACTAAATGGTTCCCACGGTTAGCCTGATAATTTATAGTATAACCTTTTGCTCTTCGATTAGTCTCTGTTCCAGTTTTATTGCTCTGTAAGGTGGATCAGAACACAATATACAGTAGAAGAGTGTAATAACCACTCTCTTGTTTATTGAGTCAAGAAAAATAGCTTCTTCTTCTTCTTTCTTTTCACTTTCCTCACAAGTCTCCGATGGAAATAGACATCGTACTCGTCAGTTTTCACTTTCCGCACAAGTCTCCGATGGAAATAGACATCGGACTCGTCAGATTTTCTAGATTTGATTTTCACCTCTTTTTTATTTTTATTTTTCTTGCTAACTGTTAATACAAAGGAGTTTTTTTTAAAAAAAAAAATTATAAAAAAAAAATTTCAACCTAAAATCTTGCAACAAGACGGAGCATGAAAGTGTCGTCGAAACCTATTTAAGAATGTGGTTGAGATTATTTTTTAAAATATTTTTTATTTAAAAATATATCAAAATGATATTTTTTTTATTTTTTAAAAATTATTTTTGATATCAGCGCATTAAAATTATTAAAAGCACAAAAAAAATATAAATTTTAAAAAAAATTAATTAATTTTTTTTAAAAGCGTTTTTAAAATACAAAAATAAACAAGGAATTATCGTTAGCTGTTTTTTTTTTGCTTATTTTTTTATAGTGCAATTGAAGTCCTGTAATCAGAAACATTCAGTTTACACTAATTAATAATTATTATGCCCTCCACCCTCCAAATGCTATGTGATTCTAATTCAGACAATTTACTATAATATATAAAGGCCTTATTTTAAGGGAACATCTGTTAGACAAGAGCAAGCATCAATTTTCGATCCTCCCCTTTGAAGGTTTGTTTTTTTTTTTTTGTAGTGTTGTGTCCTAAACCCACAATGTTTTGCGTTAATGTTTCTCTACAGGCAACAAAATATCAACGGTGGGGGTCGAACGGGAATGCTGTTCATACATCATATCTTGACACTATTATTAAATTAATAATTTGGATTTCAGTTCCTATATATTGTTTGCATTCTAAAACAGAAAAACTGGATTCAAGATTGATTGTTTTTGTATTTTAAAAATATTTTTATAATATGATTGTGATATTAAAAAAAGAAAGAGAATGAATAATAAGAATTAAATAAATATTTGAAATGATAAACAGCTACATATTATAGGTCCAGGATCAAAGGGCAAGAAAAGAGCGTTGAAAACCAAGCACATCGCCTATTGTCATGAGGAGATGCAATAATTGGGAGCTAATCGACAAGAGTTTGAAGTGATAATTTTGTACGTTAGAGAGGAGCTTCTATTTGTTATGCCTGAAAACAGTGGATCACTGTCCGAGTCAAGAAGTGATTAGTTAAGTGGCTCAGAAATCACATGCAACCCCTAAAGTGCACCTTTTGATGATTTGACATGAAAACTATTGATTTAAACGTATCCCACCAAGGACAGGACACTCTGCTTGAATGATTAATATTTTTAGCCGATATTTATATGTTTAATTAAATAAATCAATAAATTTGATAAATAAAATTTATTGATGGATCAAAACACTCTATTTTTATAACCGTAGGAAACAAATTTTGGTGTTTTTTTTTTAAAAAAATTATCAAACACATCAGATGAATTTTTTTATAACAAAAATAGGTATAATGTTAAATGTAATCATTAGATTTGACTGAAATTTTGTTAAGATATTTTATAGATTTAGAAGTTGTTGTTTGAAATTTTTATTTGTTTATTTATTTTTTGTTATTTTCATATTCTTTTCCTCTGTAGATTCCAAAATTTTAACATGATTTGGTTTTAACTAGCTTGGTTAGGCATCTATTTAAACAGCTTGCAAGTTATTTTCATAATAGTTTTAAGAATTATTGAATTCCACAATATTTCAAAACAAAATTTTCTTTAACTTTGTGTCTTTTGAATTTCGTTCAATTAACTCTTATGATAACTAGACTAGTTCAATTATTCAAATAACTTACTTGTATTAATTCTTGTTTTTTTTATAAACTTATTTTTCCAAGTCAAATTATCAAAAAGTTTTATGATATGAATGTGTGATATAGGCTCCGATAAAGAAAGACATCAAACAATAAAAAGTATTTAATTGTCACATAATTAGCATGCATAATTAATATAGAGACTTGTAGCTTTTAGTTTTTTCATTTTATTTTTTTTAGCAATTAGGTGAAGGAAAATGCTAAGGGTACTTACATTTTTTTTTAAAAAAAAAAATTACTAAGTGATATGGCATTTTTAATATTGCAAGGTTTTTAAGTTATCGAATATAAAACTTATAATATTTAGTGAAGTAATTGTAACTGTAGATTCTATTAACTAATAAATCATCAATAATGTAATTCCACATCATTATTTAATAAAACAATCTTAATAAAAAAAATCAAATATACGTGACCAAATTAGCAGTAAATTTAAAGATTTTACCTGGTTGATATTTAGCTGTCCCTTCTGCATGCCATATATAGTGGACATCGATACTTTTCAAGTGCCCTCTACAGAAATTAAATTAAAATAAAATATATTGCTGTCATTCACTCTCGGAGAGCTATACTTGATTATTCTAGCCAACAAGTCAATTT